>CALNXI010000795.1:113612-152148 GCA_942486025.1 Porites evermanni
AAAAAGGGGAGCAGTATGCCAAAACCATCTCATGGATCAGAACCAGAACCTCATTCGCACTCTTGAGATCTGCGTTGGTTTGTCTTCGAGGCTCTAGGACCAGGAGAGTGCCATGTGACATTAAGAATGTTGATATCGACGTCGAAGTTGCTGAAGGAGCCATTAAATCGGACTATTGATGTGTTTCCTTACTTCATATATATCTTTTTATTTCATTATTATTATTACTATTTTTTTTTTGTTTTTTAGCAGTTGAAAGAAACTTTTGAATTTTAGAGGTTGACAGTTTTTTTTTATTGAAATGAAGTGTTTTTTAATTCGAAAAAATTTTTCTTAGTTTTAATTAACTTTTTTTTTAAGCTAAATTGAGTTCTTTTTAAATCGACAGAAATTGTAAATAGTGTTTTTGAATGAATAGTTTTTCTTTTTTTTTAAGCGAAGTAATTGTAAATAGGATTTTAAAAGTTTTTTAATAAAATTGTCTATTACTTTTTTAAAAAAAAAATTATTATTATTATTATTATTATTATTATTATTATTATTATTATTATTATTATTATTATTATTATTATTATTAACGGAGCGACAAACGGAGCCCCTCCCTAGTGATCTGCGTCAGCTCGTTACTTTGACACCTGCTCAAGGAGGGCTAGGCGTACCGGACTTACAGTTTGAGGCTCCACAGCAGTTTGTTGATTCTACGTCAATAACAGCATCGCACGTAGATTCTATTACCACAAAGTTCATGTTCATGGTGGCAGGCGAGAATTCCACGGAGGAGTTAAAAAGACAAAATCAAGCCTTGAAAACTGCGTCGGTGAAATCGAGAATGGAAAGTATTGATTCCACTCCACCCTCGGATCTGCTGCGGTCAGTTAACCAATCTAGAGACAAGGGTGCGAACTTATGGCTTACTGCAGTGCCTCTTAACGATCAAGGCTTAGTGCTGAATAAACAAGAATTCAGGGACTCTCTGCGTTTAAGGTACAATATGCCCCTGACCGACTTGTGGTGAGAAGTATACCATCTGCCATGCCCTGACATGCAAAATTTCATCTCAAATTCTGCCACTCATCTGTTTCTAGTAACGTAACAGTAGCCTTTTTTTCCCACCTTTTAGATATTAACGAGTGTACGACTAACGCTCATAACTGTGATGCCAATGCTTTCTGTAATAACACTGAGGGATCTTATAATTGCACATGCAGCCCTGGATACACTGGAAATGGAACATCATGCACCGGTATATATATAATACTTACATATGCTTCCGCTCTTGCAAATATTTACGTAAGAGAACGTCTGGTTAACGGATTACGGTTAAGGAAAACGAAAAGCTGACCGTAAAACATCTGAGAGAGCTGACAGTGGGAAAAAGAGTTTTTGCCCGCTATTTAGTCTGAAATTGAGGCGGTTAAAGTACAACTTCAATGGCAGATTGCGACTGTAAATGAACGTCTTCAAAATATTGAGCAAAAAAAGTTGTCATTGTCTTCCAAGTATGATAACTTGGTGGAAGCTACTCAAGGTGCAAACCAAAACAATACAAGAGCTAGAGAAGTCGCGAAAGGACTGGTTAAGGTGGCCTGCACCTATCAACCTCGTCCCCAGGGCTTTTCCCTTAAAATATGCCACTCATTTTTTAACGGAAAAGCCCTGGGGACGAGGTTGCGCACCTATTTATATGCGCGTTGGTTATGTTTTTGAATTACGTTTTTCGGCGGGAATGATTTAACCGCTTTCTATGATTTTGGCATCCTTAATTAAGAATGATGCAACTTTAAGAAAGAGTTATTTATTTGTGGGTATAAAAACGCTCGAGATATCAGCATATTTTTACAACCGCATTTTTACAAAAAATGTCAGTAACTTGTAAACTCTACGACAGATCTTTCTCTAACTTCAGCAAATAAGCCTCGGATCTCTCTAGTTTTATATCTACAAGTCTGAAGTCAATCGTGACCGTAGAACTCGCTGCACAAAATGCTGGTCAAATTTAACCTTAAAATACAACGCTAACAGATTTATGAAATCTGGCGCACAAAAAGGGGAAGAGTGCCGACGGACTATCTCCTATCTGCAAAGGTATGCTTACCCTTACTCAGCACAAAGTCGTCCTTCTTGTATTGCGAACTGTATTCGCCGTAGGTTTCTGATTACTCAGTTTCTTGCAATAAAGGTTTGAGCAAGAATACCCTTGCAGATAGGAGAAAGTCTGTCGGCACCCTTCCTCTTGAAACATATTACCATATACACTTAATGTCAGATCCCGAGGGAAACAGTTAGTTTTGTTTTCCCGAGAGTCCTCAGGACATCAGGACTCGAGGGAAAACAAAACTAACTGGTTTCCCGAGGGACCTGACATTAAATGTTTTGTTATATTTCTGGACTTTCACTTCAACAGCAGCAAAAGAATAACCGGAGCGAACCAAAACAGTCGACTCGGCACTTACAAGAACACAAATTTAATTCTTAAAACCACTGAATGAATTTACAAAGTACTTTTCCTTATGAAAGGAGTAACAGCGGTTACGCAATAAAGGCAAAAAAACGACAAACAGACACCAAAACGCAGTGGGATAGATTGCAGGTAAGACTTTTTTATTCATTTCATTTAAGAAAAAGTAAGGTTTAGCGTTATTTAGCGTTCGCAGATCTCTGTCATATATTTCTCATACAAAGTCTCTTATATTTTCAACGGTCGCCTGTAACGCGACACCGGCGCGTCGTCACCTATGTTATCCTGTGGTTTTAACCGCTGGGTTTTACTCTGATTCCCGGGCTCATAATGTTGGGAAAGTTCGAGTGGTCAAATACTTAGTTGTTTATGGTCAAATAAAAACCGCTGATCAAAAATATTGCCACAACCAAAAATGGCGACGAAAACTCAAAGAAATAAGCTTTCGAACAAGAGGTTTTGAGGTCTACAATTTAGATGATTTTTGGCCGAGATATTGTAGAATCGTATTTATGAATAGAATTAACTCCAAATTCTTTAAACGTGGGAAGAAATAATATGCTTTTTCAGTGGACAAAAAAACTCACGATAGAAACGTAGGAGTTTGTACTTGGAGATTTCATCGCATCCTAAGAGAACTTCGTAGCGGAATTGTCATTAATTACTGAAGAAAAGAGGTTAATCAAGGTGGCAGTGCTCCATTTGCAATAGAATCATATGGAAGACGCAGGTAATTTTTTCGTCGAGATTTGAAGGTAGGAGTTTAAGTTTGTCAAAACTAAGATCTAAATAAGCCAACCTTTCAGTATCAATCGGGTCATAGTGTTCAGCTATATCGCACGACATGCTGTATCGCAAATTATTTTACTGATCCCATATTTCTTCGTAAAATTTTCATTGTTTTCTGTTGGAATTTTTTCAAAGTGTCCACTGCTACCGCGCGTGCGTGAAATTAAATTCGGGCCATGTGAAAATGTTATACACCAGCACGCGCGTCTGTTATGTAAACGTTTATTAACGGTGTAATTATTTTTATATAATAGCTAAACTACATGACATTGCTAATGCATAGTAGACTTATGATGCAGGGACTAACATTCCTGAATAAGCAGGTATTCCCCCCCGGTTTTTGTAATGTAAATTAATGGTGGGAATAGTAATTATATCTGGTGTATTATTTTTTTGGTAATCATAACTATAACAAAATTGTCAAATCTGATTGGCTATCAACTGCCCTGATTTCAGCCTTAATTGGACAGTTTAATAGGACAGTACGGTCATGCCTAAGTAATTGGACAGTACGTGCCATCACGCGCGTTCTTAAATGGCTTTTATCACTGCTAGTGAAACAAAATTTCGAATTTCTTGTGTTTTGATGTAAAAAATAGCCTATTATATCACAAATTTTGTTGCAGTTATGATTAATTGGTAACAGAACTTCGTGTCGTCCAATTCAGTCTGTAATCATACTCGTGATTAAACAAATCGGACTCCCGCTACGCGGTCGTCCGATTTTGTTAATCACTCGTATGATTACAGACCGAATTGGACTCCACTCAGTCCTGTTACCATTACTAGTAATGGCAGTCAATAGTGAACGGTAGTTTATTACACAACCAGTGGAGTTAAGAATGAAACAATATTTTTTTCATTCATTCACTCCATTTGAAATCATTGGTCAACATAAAAGTGGACCTATGGCATCTGTGGGGTGGAGGGGAGGGAAGGGGGGGGGAGTTGAAGTGTATCTATTCCATCCCCTTACCCTTTGAGACAGACACCTCTCATGGACAGAAGCTCACTTGCAGAGTCTTAAAAGTGTTGATAGTGCTATTTTCACAAGCTGCTAAGTATAACTGTGAAAGGTTTGAACCCAGGAGTCATTTCAAAAGTAGTTTGACGAGTCTTCATAACCAATGACATCACGGCTTAACTGACAGACGACCAATAAAATCGCAACGTAATTGACCAATCATGTCAATAACCAGAGTATAATACCATCGAGTGATGTGATACAACTCACTTTGACTCAGAAGATGACTACCGCACAGGTTGTCGGAACATCAGTCACTGTCAAGAACAACAGTCCTACATGTATTCAGGACTAAATTCACCCAGACGATCAGACTCAACCTACTACCAAGTATACTTGATACAGAGGATTGCTGTACATACAGAACACCAACCTCCTTTTGCAGAACACAAACACAAGTTTGATGCATTTGAAACTAAAACCATCAGTGAATCAATAAGTGTGAATAGTCCTGGGACAATAAAAAAACACATAGCATACATATTCACTTTCGCTCAAACCTGATGACGAACTAAAAAATACAAAGAAATTAAATAATCATGGCACACACTGTACAATGAAAATGATGATGAAGATAATAATGATGATGATGATGATGATGGTGGTAGTGGTGGCAATGAGGATGATACATCCAGATAGCATCCAGATAGATTTTAAATAAAGCTAAATGTAATGATGATGATGATGATGATAATAATAATAATATAATAATAATAGTAATAATAATAATAATAATAATAATAATAATAATAATAATAATTGCACAAATTATTATGTAGTTGTTACTACAAATTTTAGTTAATGCTGCGGCTCGTTACAGTTTGCCGCCCAGCCAAAGCTTTTATTTTTTTACTCTGGGCATCCAGACATTTTTACTGCCATAATAATAATAGTAACACTATACATATATATCTGACTAAATTGTGATGTAAACATGGCTCAGTGAGTGTCTACAAGTCCTCATCTAAGTATGTCCTTGGTACCAAGAATTTCACCCTCCTCACCCAGGACACCGGGTAACTGTCTGCCCCTCCTTCTGAGCTCTGCAATTATCAAAATAATTATTGTCAGCAGAGGCCTGATTCAGCTGGCTAGGGCAAAGTAAGAACAATGTACTTGCCAGTCAAAGCCTTTAGTAAATACTGCACTTTACTGAAGGGGTTCTGTCAAAATATCCCCCTCTCTACCCCACTAGACGCCAAGCCTGCACATGGAGGTTCGACGACTGTACATTCTATTGTACAAAAGTACCACTCATGAACATTCCTTTACTGGCGGGAACAGCAGCAAAGGAAGTGAGTTTCTGTTTTCAGACTGTTTTCCCTGACAATGAGGGTGTTAAAGGGGTGGTAACTTTTGACGGTTGACAGTTATTAAGTGGAAATTTAGGTCGTTTAGCGGCTGACTGTTAACCACATTGAGTCCCTCGAATATTTGCTCGTAGACTGCGAGCAGTCTCTGTTTTTCTTCAGATTTAGTAAAGGCAGTTCACGCGCGCGCGCCTCTCCCGTCACGCGCGTGTCATTTTCGTGTCTCGCGCGTTTCGCTTGACGGACTGAGAAAAAAAGAGAGACTACTCGTAGTCTAATTGGCTCGCAGAGTGTGTTCATCCTCGAGAAGTATGTGATTGCTATTATAATTATAGTAACATCTTACCTTATCTTTTCCAGTAAGTTCCGTTGCAAATGTTAAAGCCATGAGGTACATGATGGACATGCCGCTTCCCATCACGATTACAGGAGCATAAGTCGACTGTTTGGGAAGAGACGTTTGGGTTTGGAAGACGCTAAATACACATCCAAAGATGACCAGCAGCGAGGCCGCAAGAAACGTCCACTGAGAAAGATGAAAGGCGTAAAAAAGATGACGATCAGAAGGTACAAAACTTAGTTATAAAGCGGAGCTGTGTAACGGAGGGAAACTGCCCACCTACCCCTCCCCTAGGCCAACATTTTGCCCTAAGTGAGAAGTAAGTGTTAATGTTGGCTTAGGGGAGGGGTAGGTAGGCAGTTACGTAGAAACGTATAATGGTCCAAGAATTCAAACAGCGGAAACTATGCCACCAAACTGAGTGAAACAAAAAATGACCGCTTAAAACAGTAAAAGAAGGTACAGTATAAATAACACATAGAAAATAAAAGAAAGCGCTGATGAAAACTTAAGAAGAGCAAAACGGATTGCAATTGTGGTTTTTGAAAACTTGTTAGCCAACATTTTTTTACAGTTCATTTTTTGTTGTTTGTAACGTTTGATATGCATTGTAATTCTTGGGAGAGAAAATTTGTTTGACAAAAGGATGTGTCTTTGTCATTGACAATCAAATCAATCAATCAAAACCTTTATTTATACACGATGATAGTTAAAGCTTAGTAGCTTGAGGGTTCGTGTATAGGATGTATATTTGTACAAATTTTCAATTAAAATGAGTTAAACACTAAAAAATCTTAAAATACTTTTAAAAATTAACCCCTACTGTACAGGTTACGAAAATCAATATCCTTAATTGCATTCTGCTCATGAATACCAACTACCAAGGGATACTGCTTTGCGGCACTCTTCTGGTAAATGGTTCCATATAATTGCCCCTCTGTAGGCTAGTGAATATTTCATGATATTTATTATACTAAAAGATGGAAAACGTATAAGTATCAGATGGCTTTTTCTCAAATTGTAGATGGCTGACAAGGTATTTCTCAAGTTCCATAACAAACAAGGACGCGTAATTGGGGTTATGAAACAGGCTACCGCTCGACTCGCTTCTCTCGCCGATATTTGACCCCTTTTTTTGCCTTTTTCCCCCACTGGGGATCCTGGTCCAAGCCTATTTTAGAGACTGCTGGTAGTCTATGTACAGTTTAGTACCTTGCTTTGAAATAACAAATTAGTAACTTTTTTTTTCGTCCAGGGTAAAACGGTTGTGAAAGTTGCTTGTGATTTTGCAGATTGCATTTTCCGTTCGCGATTCAAATTTTATTTATCTGCTGATGATACTAGTAGACCTTAACAGCAACAGGAAGCTGTAGACCTGGTCGGTTTGAAAATGCTGAATGGTGCATTCGACAGGTCGGAACGTCGTATCGGATAGAACTTCTGTACACATACACCTGGGATAACGGTCAACGATGACTGTAAAGGTTGATTTCCACTGTCGCTTTTTTCTTACGTGCGTACGCGCGTAAATGAAAAGGCAATTTATGAAAGACCACGCATAAACGTGTAACAAAGCGAATTGAAGTTGCGCCTCACTGATCTTGTAAGCGTCCCATACAGGATAAATGTCTGTGCCATTATAGGTGTAATGCTATACTGGGCAACTTTTTATGTCGAAATGAAAAGCTATAATCTGGTATGGTGTAGATATAACCTGAATTAGGTTCATGGAAAGTTAGGCGTCTGAATCAATTAGAAACGGTTAGTTCGTTTCTTTCCGCCTCGACTTAGGAAATCCTTTTACGTACCTTTCTTGCTGTTTCACGAAAGCCGTCATTCCGCGGACTGTCAGTGAATCTGTCAATGAAAACACTCAAAAGCCTAAAAGTCGCTCAGTATACATTACGTAATCAAAAAACCCTTCTGTACATAACTCGTTTGATCAGTTTGATGTCACAATTCATCCTTAGTTAATTCGATCTACCGTAGCTCTGGAAAGATGGGAGCATTGACATGATGTCAACTAAACGGTTTTACCTTTCAAAAGGAAAGGTCTATTACAGCACACAGTTGACAGTAAATTTCCGCATTAGCGAGGTTGACTTTGTATGAGAATCTGTTGATTGAGCAAGAAACAAGTGTCCGTTGTCAACATCAACGGGTGTCCGTATTAGGCGGGTTGGGTTAACAGAAAATGCAGGGGCTTTCTTTCCCCAGGGACAAAGAAAACTGCCGCAATAACGAGGTGTCCGAACTCAAGAAAAAATGCCCCATCTTCGCAGGACTTAGGATAGAGAAATTGACACCGTCGACTAGCATTCTAGCTGAGAAAGGGCAGAAAATGCGATATTTCAAAACGGACAAACCCATAATCATAGGAGGCCATAGGAGGCGGCGTGGCCGAGTGGTTTGAGCGCCGGACTTGCAATTCGGAGGCCCTGGGTTCAAGTCCCGCTCTGAGCGCTAGCTGGATTTGTTCATGGTAGTCCCGAGTTCAAATCCTCGACCATGCTTGTAAACAGCCAGCTGGTTTGCCTCCGGCCAGCTGGGATTCTTAACCCTGTTAAGTTCAATTTGAATTATTTGTTTCAGGCATTTGCTCGGCCCCACTAGCATTAGTGCTATAAATACTGCCGAGGGTAAATAACGGAATTATTATTTTTATTATTATAAAAATCGCGAGGTCGAAAGAGGTCGGAACGTGGAACTAGTATCAAGCACCCCTTGTCCGCCGATATGAATAATCAAATAGAGCAAAACTTCGCTAAAATAAAGACAGTTTTCGATAATTGTAGGTCATCTAAATAAGCATTCACTTGCGAGTTAAAACAGCATGGTTTAACAGAGTCTTAAACGAGAGCAATAATGCGTGAAATGACCAAGGAAACATTTTAAATTATCAATCAGACACCAAAGATTAACAGAGCACATTATATTTACCTTGGGTGAGCTCCATCTTGAAATTCAGCTTATTGAAAATCTCCCTCGAAACCTTCGAACGCTTTTTCAGCCGCGAAGAGAAGATAGAATTAGCCGCGAAGCATCGTGGGATATATGAAATTCCCCCCTTTCATTTTACTCAAATAAGACCTGCAAATATGATAATAAAAAGTATTATTATTATTATTATTATTATTAATATTATTATTATTATTATTATTATTATTATTATTATTATTATTATTATTATCAGATTTGTTATTAAGTTTGATGATATTAACGTCCTATTTTATTCGGTTAGTATTTTGATCCAATGAAAGGCGTATTTTTACTTAAATACGACGTGACATGCGTACTTTCTTTGGTCTCCTTCTGTGACTTTTGTGTTTGTTTGTTTCGAAACGATTGCATGGTTGTCATGTTTATACTCTTTTTGTACTTAAGTGGAACCTATAGAAAGCGTAAGGTTGGTTAAAAAGTCTCGCCTTACTGATAGAGCATTATGACACTAGAGCCTCATAGTATAAACAAACTAAACTTTAAATACAAAGGGAGCTTGGAATTTCATGAGATTCAATGATATAATAATTGTAATATCTTGCCAGTGAAGAGTTATTAACTCTTCGCCCACTGTAACTTAAAGACAAAACATTTTCCGCGTACCGTACAAAAATTGCACTTGTATGACTGAAGCGGAGCATATCCTCTTAAAACTACCTCAGCCCTTCATTGTTCTACAAACCATGTTTATCTAACAACAAAAAAGTTTTCTCGGCAAGCAGTGGCCCATCATCAGGACTTGTCTTGGTTGTAATGAAATGGTACTCGCTTAGCTGCATCATTTAAAGTTGATTTAACTCGCAGTCATTCAAATTTTGTGATATTAATTTCTGAGATAAACGAAAATATTTATTTTTTTGTGAGTTCATTGTTCATTGTTTTTTAAGTTCATTTATTATTTAAGTTCATTGTTTTAAGTTCATTCATTTACTCACGGAAAATTACACTTTGTTCATCAATACGCATGTGCTTTAAGTTAACGTGAGGGACACGCACGCACGCGTGTGCGTGGTCACCGCTGATGAGCAACTCGCGACTCAAAGATAAATTATCAAAAAAGCTTTTTCAATAGCGTATGATAGCTCTGTAACAGTAGTACAAAATTGCAATTAAAATGGATGTATAACAGATATAAATGGAGAAAAGCCATTTTAAAATTCTCCTGAGCGTATCCTTTGCTTAACATATTTTTTATTTGACCCCTCACCTCCCCCACCACACCTCCCTTCCCCCCTCTACCCTCCAATCCACTACCACCCGGTCTATCATCTATATTCATTCTAAATCTAATTCACACTCTATATAATTTATCACTAACAAAAGCAGGAGAACAAAGAAAAAATAATCAAAAAACTTTTTACAAAACGGTTAAGAACTGTAGAAAAAGAATTAAAAAATATCATTTAAATTGATGGATAACAAATAATAAAGGGGAAAAACCATTTTAAAAATGTCCTTGGCGTTTTCCTTGCCTAACATATTTTTTCTTACCCCACCCCCCCCCCCTTTTCGACACCCACCTCGCAAATATCTCGAAAGAGGTTTAATGTCTAATTCTTCAATTAATTCAACAAAAATTTCTTTCGCACAAGGTAATGGAAAGAAAATGTACCTCTTGCGGAGAGTGCTAAAAAGTAGTTAAGTTGAAGGAAACAGCGTCTATTTTTACCGAGGCGCGTGCAGTGTTAAACCTTGAGGGAATTTACTGGATTAACCGGATTAACCCTTGAACGCCCCATAAAAATCAACCATTTTATTCTGATGACGCAGCATTGATATAAGTCAAGTTCACTGAGGAAACTAGTCGAAGATGTAAGAATATGAAGTTATGAAAAGTGTCGTTCCTTAAAACCGTAAAGTGGCTGAAAATACAAGTCTGATAGAGATAATATGTTAATAGTACATGTAACTTAAAAATAAAAGAAAGAAAACGAAAAAAGAGAAGAAGAAAAGAAAAGAAAAAAGGAAAAACAGAAACATTTTTAGTTTTAGTTTCCTTTTAGCAATTTTACACTATCAGCAAAAGTTATGCACCAATTCATCGACCCAAACAAATAGCTATATCAAAAACCTCCCGGACTGCCAAGCCAGGTTTCCTTGTTCGCGACTAACATCACGTTTCTCAGTAATAAATACTCCGCGAGATCACACAGGTCATCTTTTATTTCCAAATAAAATGACTTTTGATAACTTTAGCGCCATCATTTCCTCCTGTCAGAAAAAAGAAACCATCCTACAAAATGTCTCAACTACCGGATCTCTTCAAGCTTCGCAATTTGCCCATTTGGTAGCTACAACCTTGAAAAAACCTTACTGCTGAGCGATTTTGATAAACCTAAGGCTCTTTTTTTCCCTTTAGCTGTCCCACTCATTCCAACGTTTCCTCGCTTTTCGAGCTACGCCATTGGATTAAAGACTTAATATACATTTTTGTTGGGATATATTTTGATCTCTACTAACGTGCCCAGGCATGTAGAGATTATGGTCACTTTCCACAATTGTATATTCCCTTTCGCAAGAGACGCTCTACCCTCAGTTGTTGTGATGTTGAAGATGTGTGATCGTCAGCATCTCCCGTTAAGACTTTGTCTTATCGCATTTGTTACTTTGCTTAATTTCCGAGGAAGCAAAGGTATCTGATTTATATTTCACTTTTAATTTTGTCCTAAATAATTATGGCCAAGTTGAATTTGAAGTTCGGTTTTATTTAGTTCTCTTACCTTTTAATAGAGCAGGGAGGAGAGATTTAGGGGTGGGGCAGAAATCAAATTTAGAAATTTCTAACATGTGTTTATGTCGCAGCAAGGAAGAAGTAATTAGTAGTCAGCATCTCCCGTTAAGGCTTTGTCTTATCACATTTGTTACTCTGCTTAATTTCCGAGGAAGCAAAGGTATCTAATTTAGTATTCCACTTTTAATTTTGTCCTAAATAATTATGGCCAAGTTGAATTTAATTTCGGATTTATTTAGTTCTCTTACCGATGAATAGAGGAGGGAGGAGAGATTTAGGGGTGGGGCAGAAATCAAATTTAAAACTTTATAACATGTGTTTATGTCGCTGCAAGGAAGAAGTAATTTTACAGAACATTCACTTATTATTTTTTTTTCTTCTAATTACGACAGCAAGCTTTAAAGCGGGCAAATTCAACATCAGTACAGCCAATCCTGGGCTTTTTGCTTGTGGCGATGTCTTGTTTGCTGTTCCATTCCACGGAAGACAGGAAGTTAAGATCCTTGCCTCACTCGGCCATTCAGAAAGAAAACCTGGTCAAACAAATGGTGCGGCTATCTGGGTAGAATCTTCAAAGAATAATGGCTTCCGTGTTTGCATCCTCGAGTATGGTGAAGGTTCTAATAGAACCGCTGAATTAAACTGGGTTGCTCTTCAATCTTCCCCTCCTGGTGCACAAGTCGGCAGCACTTCCATGAAGTCATGGACGACAGGAACCGTTTGTAAAAAGATCGGCTTCAAGCAGGTTAGAAACTACTATTCTAAGTCACTTACCTCTTTTGGGCACTCAGATATATGTTTTTCGCTTATCTTCAATCATTCTTTAAATCCTGATTCAGTCATTTTCTGACGAAAAAGGTTAATAAAAATAGCATATATAACCAGCTCTCCAACCGGCCGAGAACAAACCAATGAAAAAAGCGCACTCGAACAATCGTAGCAGAGTTTTCTTTCTTCTCAAGATGAATTTTTGCCAATAATTTGTGTTATTGAAAGCCGTTAAAAGCAACCTGATCAGTTACCTCCGAAATTGCCATATTCATAAATATATACTGAATAGTTTTAGGTTTGGATGTCGGTTAAAAAATAATAATAATAAAAATATAATAATAATAATAATAATAATAATAATAATAATAATATTAATAATAATAATTTTTTTATAAATAATTTGTAATTTGTAATAATTTATATTTAATAATAATAATAATAATAATAAATAACAGTCTGGTGTCAAAAATTCCGATTTGAATGAAATTTGTTGGTCACAAGAAAGTGAAAAAAACAACAACAACAACAAAAAAAAAGACAAAGACAAAAAAAATGTATATCGAAAGAGCCTTATAGAAAGACTTTAGGCGCGTGTATTGTTTCATCGGATTTAAACCTGCATGATTAACCCTCGGAATACCAATTTGTTTTGATCACCCGAGACTGCAAGATAACTTGATTGGGGGTATATAGTGACCTATAATGAGCTTATAGTGACTTATAATGAGTTATTTGTCAAGCAATTTCCGCTTTTAAAGAGAAAACACATTCTCTTTCCTCCATCGACTTCATTTAAGAGGGAAATCACTCTGCCTTTTTTGGCATAAAATGTTCAGTTCTTGATCTAAACAAATTATTTTCTTATTTTTGTCCTAAGTTAGCCCTACTGTGATGTGATTAATTGTGTCATCCAGTTTTGTTAAGCTTTTGTTGAATTTTGTCAAATACAACGGATTGATTTTGGGAGAAAGGGTGGGCTGGGCCTCACGAGTGCTAGAGTTTTTGTTACTTTGTTGTTTTTGCGAAGATTAAGGGCCGGTTATTTAAACGAGTCAGCTATTGTTCAACAAAAACTCCCACATTCTAAGTCATTTTTGGTTTGCCAAACGTTTTCATTTAAACACCGTATATCGTGAACAGTTTCATAAAAGTATTTGTCTTCTAAAAGTAACCCAAATTAAGAAAGAGATCAGGATGTTAATTATTTCTTAAACGGCGGCTCAAATTAGACTTTGTTTAATTAACCCATTCTAAACATTTAGTAGATACCCTGCGACGAACTCTTCAAGATGATGCTAGTATTGTGGGATATGGTGCTGTTGGAGACACCATAGCAATAATGACGTCATTTCTTTATGGGGGGAGGGGGGGGGGGTAGCATTCCCCTTCTGTAACCCCCCTGGATGTCCCAGGGCTTTAAGGAAAACTAAAACGGAGCCCCAGAGTTTTTTACGATAAGGTAAGCGATATGAATTCCAATGTTTCTGAAGCGGTGTTAACACCCGGGTATAGTCATCTTTTTTTGTCATTTTTTATAGAGTGGTACATAAGTTGCTTCTTTTTATTAAACCCATTAACAAACAGTTAGAAAGCACCCGGGCAATTTTCTCAAAAATGTGGGGTAGTTTGGGGGGGTGTGGGGGGTGGGGGCCCCAAAAAAAAAAAATGACGTTATTTTTGTGGGGGGGGGGGGGGGGGGGTAGCATTCACCTTCAGTAACGCCACTGGATGTCCCAGGGCTTTAAGGAAAACTAGTACGGAGCCCGAGAGTTATTTACGTTAAGATATGCGATATGAATTCCAATGTTTCTGAACAGGTCATAATCCACTGATATATTCTGATTTTTGTGTCATTTGTTTCTTCCTCTTATCAATTTTCAAAGGTTTTTATTTGCCTTTATCGTTTCAGCGTTTTCTGTCTCCCCCAATTGTACTTGTAACACCCATTCAACAATCTCCAGGGAGACCACAGGATAGCATGGCGATATGGGTGGAGTACTCGCTCGAGCATGGGTTTAACGTTTGTTTAAGGGAAACCAAAATTTTTGATGGTCTTCATCAAAACATAAAAATTGTAAGTACTCAAACTTTGTTTAATGCCCATACTTCCTCGATTATTTTGTGGTCCAATCTCTTGGGGTCCACTCTGTTGCTTTGATGGTCCAACGGTTATCAGATAGCCGGGCAATGTGACCTGCCCATCTATGGTTTACTTTCCTGATAGCGTTGATGATATCACCAGTTTGTTGACGGATCCAGGTGTTTCGCTTTCGATCTCGAAGGATAATGCCTAGCATTATGCGTTCCATCTTACTCTTTGTGGTCGCAAGCTTATCAATGCATCATAGCGTTGTTCAGCGCCCATGTCTCGTAGCCATATGTCATTACTGGTAGATTGTACTCGTCGTGAGGTATGTATTCCCTTTTTATGACTACTCGCAATTTTAAAGAACGCATCTTTCGGTTTCTGTGTAAAATTAAATCTTTAACAGATCGGAGCTAGACGTTAAGTTCACAAAGAAAAAAAAAAAACACTGATGGAGGCTTGGTCCATGCAAAGCCGTTTGGGGCGATTCTCTCTCTCCCAGACTGTAGCAGCTGTTGTCTTTTAATTGGTCAGAGAAAACATTAACACAACATTGTTTACCATTATTTCCATTGTTTTAGGTTAAGGTGGCAAACCATTTGGCTTCTAGGGCTAGAAGAGCTGCTACATGACCTCTCTTCCCGGGAAAAAGAAAAACAATATGGGCGCCAAATACATCCTTCTGGCTTTTATAGTTATCCTTTGTTAACAGAATTGAATTTTTATTTCGGCAAACAAACAGTTTAATTGAAAAAGGATTCTACAAAACTCTCAAAAGCAAGCCTCCTTTTCGATTTTAACATGCAATATCGGCCTATTACGCAACTTCTAATTTTCTGGCTCAGTTTTCGTTTGCTTCTGCACTGAAAATAGAGTTATAATTACTCAAAGGCAATACGGTGTAAAGATTTGTAGAGAAAAACAACAAAAACTTTCCAATTTATAGTAATGAAAAAAAAATAATAATAAAAATAATAATGAAAAATGTACTTTAAGAACGAACTTAGACTGTTCACAGTCCTCTATTTTTCCGTAAGATCATCGAGATCGAGCGCTTTGCGTTAAGGGCTGCCATCTTGCATGAGTGTCAAAACTACTTAGGGGGTGGGGGCGGTTTGGGAGGAAGCGAGAAAATAGAGAGCTATAATCCCCGACGCCCGCCCACTCGGTACATTTTAAAATCAAGATAGTCGTGACGGTGAGACGCGGTATATCTAAACGATCTCACCAAAAAATAGGGGACTGTGAACAGTCTAGAACGAAATAAGATGTTCAAAACGCTCTGGTCACGTGACTGATGATGACATGTCCCTCTTTTTGTCATTAAAAAAATATCAGGTGGAACATTACTTTCCTTCAAATTTTCACTGCCGTGTGATGAAACGACGACTCTCTACAGCCCTTTGCCTAGTCTCCCGACTTTTTCGCTCATGTTCATTGGCCCCTTAAATTTTTAATGCCGGACGTCAACTGGTTATTTTTAAATGCCCCTACTCAACCAAAACTTCAAATATGCGGTTTGTTTTTAATTCGATGATGAAATCTTGTCACAGCAACAAAAAACCCGTATTCGGCAATAGCCACGTGACTGATGACGTCATTATCCCAGATTGACATGGGGAGATATTTTATGGCAAATGTTATCTTGTTGTGGTCTGACATTCCTCTACGTATAAAATTGTCAAAGTTATGAAGCTTTTTTTTTTTCTTTAAATGCTCAAAGGATTATTCTGGGATATTTTATATGATAATTATAATTTACTTTTATAATTATTTTACTTTTGTTTGATTCTTTTTTTAAGTTTATCCCTTACAAGCTGTTTTTGACTTGTAGAATTGGATGGCATATAGCAGTCTGCGGATTGAGAACTTTACGATATCCGATAGTTTGGTGTTCGCAAACAACAACTCTCAACTAGACAGCAGTGCATTTTGTCAGGTGATCAGAATTATGAGTAAGAACGGATAAACCTCCGATAGTCTTGCATCAGTTTTACCTTCTTAATGTTCTTGCGCTTTGCTCACATACATCGAAAGTTCAGAATTATTGACGTTCTAATTTATTTCACAACTTGCTACGCGTCTTAAAGCTTGTAAAATTATAAGTTAGAGTTTTAGAATTTATCTTTCGTATGTGAGTACTTCATCTAACGAATATTACCTTGTATGCGTGGCGTTTATCATCAGTGTGACTGAACTACCATGTAGAGTGTCGTCTTCTTTAAGTCCTCAAAACAGTTTGGTAATGGTTGCGAAATCAAATGTCAATTTGCTTTTAACATTTGAAGAAAATCAACTTCACGGACCCTTTCTACACTCCTCCCGTGGTTGTAGTGACGCCAAAGCGTGGCAACAATAGCCATGCCATTCCTCCTTCTGGGCCTGGATGTGACGCAATAATCACCTGGATTGAGGTAAGATATATTCACTTGTTGTAGTTGCCATGGCATATAGGACTACCAGGTTGGCCCCAGACTGCAGTTATTCTGCATTTGTGATGGGATGCTCAGCAGAGAAAGTTGTAATTCACATTTTGAGAAAAACAAGAAGAGGCCTTTAGAACTAGAGTATTTTTTGTCAGAAGCAAGAAGTATTCAACTGGTCCTTTCGTAATAAACTAATTCAATGGGATGGATTTTGTAACATTCTAAACTGAATAAGTAGAGCGAAAGAAGCAAAGGTGTGGTTTATGGTAGTTATTATTTTTACTCATTTAGCACACGTCTACAACAGAAACGGAGATATGTGTGAGAAGCTACAGTAGTGACGTCAGCGAAAAGGGGAACATTGAAGTCAATTACATGGTCATCGGAGGTGGGTACAGAAATATTAGGCCATCAGGCGTACTGCACATCAAATGGGAAACACCAAGTAAAAATAGCAGCAGAAAACTAGCAAAAATTTTGCAAATTTTTACACCCCTTTCGCTTATCTAAACAAAGATGAGTCAAGTCTACCGCCTTCTGTTTTCATTATATCTTTGTTTTGTTTTGTTTTGTTTGTTTGTTGTTTTTTTTTTCATTTTTGTTATAATTCTAAATCTTACATCCCTTTTCTTCCATTTTGCTAAGCCTTGTTGTATTGAATTCCCCGCAGATTTAGACCCTTGCTTGGATGTCCTATGCCATTATCACGGCCTTTGTAAGGCGTTTGGGCCTTTCGATGCTCGCTGCGTGTGCATAGATAGTTGCCCATCTTACCAGGAGCCCATATGCTCTTCCAATGGCACAACGTACGATAACATATGTTTTTTTAAGCAAGATATGTGCCTACATCGGTTGAATTTCACAGTACAACATCCTGGGAGTTGTGAAGGTATTACTGGGTTGCACTTGATTTCACATGACGGCGGCCATGTTGTTGGTCAAGAACAAAGCATTTCTCTCCGCTGGGAAAATAAGTCCACTTTCATGTACATTCAATTCGAAAACATATCTGTTGTATCGACCACCGACATGGCCGTCTTGTCACATGGTTATGTTACAAATCAAGAATATGTGATATAGAACAAAATTTGTGATATATAAGGCCCTTTTTTAAAATCAAAAAACAAGAAATTCCAAGATTATTTTTTTGCTAGCAGTGAAAAGAAGCCATTTAAGCGCGCGCTGATGGCGCGTACTGTCCAATTACTTAGGCATGACGCGAACTGTCCTATTAAACTGTCGTATTAAATCAGGTTGTCTATAGCCTATCAGATTTGAGAATTTTGTGATACTTATGATTATTATTATTATCATCACTCTTGTCAATGTTATTATCATTTCATTGTTATTGTCGTCATTATCATTATTATTTCAACTTAAGTTCAAATGAAGTTGATTCTCAGTGCTTGTATAAAAAAATGGTATCAAATTAAAACAACAATACCAGCAACAACTCTAAAGAACAAAAACAATAGTAGGCTAGGGTCCACTCTCTGTTTCCACCGTTCGAGCTTTTTCTAATCTTTGCGAGAACACTAGTAGTAAGATCTGTTCATATTACTGACTTCAATTCTAAATCATTTAATTCAAAACATCTGTTAGTTTCACCATGGTCTGTCGATAAAAGAAGTTGTCCCGAATCGATTTATTAATTTTTCTACCTACTTTTTTCGTCTGACGAAGAAAGCCAACAAACCTTTAGTTTACTATATATGTGCAGAGATTTACTATAACATATTTTTGACGTGTAAATATCATCTGTTAAGAATTCACGGCAATGTGATTGGTCGGACGATTTTATCACTAGTGAAAATTATCGTATGACCAGTCACTGACCGCAGACGAAAATCTTTACCAAAGATTTTCACTGTGTGCTTTTACAGCCCCTAATTACACAGTCATGGCATCGCCTTCGGAAACTTCAGGGTTTGCAGATGTAGTTTTAGTTCTCGCTCGTTCGTTTGTGGTTCT
Organism: Porites evermanni; assembly: GCA_942486025.1. Classification (NCBI taxonomy): domain Eukaryota; kingdom Metazoa; phylum Cnidaria; class Anthozoa; order Scleractinia; family Poritidae; genus Porites; species Porites evermanni. The sequence goes on from CALNXI010000795.1 coordinate 132,519, forward strand.
TCACAATTCGTGAATAAAAATCGTACGCACTCACCAACCATGAAGTATTATCCATATTTTTTTTTTAGTACAGCCTAAAAACAAATATAGAGGGGAGCCTGAAAACTATTCTCTAACTGAGAGATGTTTTCTTAATAGTTTGAATAACCACATGGTCTTGGTGTTAAAATAAACAGATGAATTTAATACCTAAATGTTGCTCTTCGAGGATTAATTTTGTTTTGGTTCGTTTTCGTCTGTTGGCGAAAATCCTGTCGGATAACATTTTCTTTCTAAGGAATCGCAGATATTTGTAATATCTAACTCTGATCATAAGATCTTTTTATTATAACTAAATGTTGGTCTTTGAGGGTTTAATTTTTTTTGGTTTGTTTTTGGCTGTTGGGGAAAATTCTGTCAGGTTAAATTTTTTTTTTTAAGAATTGCAAGTATTTTTTATATTCTAATTTTATTCTAAGATCTTTTTTTTTTTTCTTTTTCTTGTGAGTTAAGTGCTAGAGACCTTAACATGCACAGCTTATTTCATTTCTGTTTCCTCTGTTCACTCAGTGCTGCAAAATAAGAGTATTAGTAGTTATTAATAAATGACCTTTTTTGATGAGAATAAGGCTGTTAAATCTGTCTTATTTTTATTCTTTTAGGATTTCCAATGCAACGTGGTCGCCGCCATATGCCCCACATACCATCCTTGGGATATTCTCATTGCGAAGTAATTCCATTCAAACCTTTTGTGTTCTATCCCGACAAAAAAATTGAAGTACAAATTACTGTCAATCACGTCGACACCATTGACAAGTCTTACGTCCATGATGCTGCTGTGTCGTGGGTCGAGAAAGTAAGCAACGACCAGTTCACAGCGTGCGTGATGACGGCTGGTTTTAACGAACGAAAGTCGAGCGCTAATGTCACAGTAGATTGGTTGGCATACCAAGGGGCTCCGCTTGGTGGTGTTACCGGCGAAGTGCGTATATCAGATTGGTGGACTGGGACAACTTGTGAAACTGTGAATTTTCCTTCAGTAAGTTTTGAATTTCATTTCGTTCCTTTTCTATCTATTATTCTACCGCATGTTTCTTTTGTCTCGTCTTGTCTTTTACACTAAGCAAACTGTCGATATTTTCATCGATAATATTTGTCGTAACCCACTTGTCCTTGGCATGTTTAAAGTGGCTCGATACAGTTTTTCAGGGTAAAAACCTTCGAATTTTTAGCATAAACTATGTCGCCATAAACAAAGATTTGGAAAAATTGCCATCACAGTCGTATTAGATAAAGATGAAACATTGTTATGATCAGGATTGCAATGACATCGGAGTTGTCATAGCAACGAAATCACGCCTTTACCTATTCTACTTGCAGCGGTATTTCTCAGCAGTGGGAACTCTTCTTCCAAAATCTTTCACGGGAGCTCTTTCCTCCAATAGCTGCCTCGACGTTCGTGAAGTTTAAGCGGAATCTGTAAAAGTGTTATCGAGATACTTTGGGATGAAGTTTTTATGGTTAGAAATACAGTAAAAAAGGGACAATCTTGATGTTTGGCCGTTATCTGTAGAAAACGAAGCGCTTTTAACAGGCGATTTCACCTCATAGTACTTTCAACCTTTTTAAAAACGTTCGTGAAAGATCGTGGAGATAGCTCTAGCAATTGCTAGAAAGAAGGATTTGATTAGTATGTATCGAGGCGCGTCTTGTTAGCGGTTTTGCAAACATTTTGGTCTACTTTTACAAATTAGCGAATAATTTTTAAACCACTCGGTAGATTTTTTAAACAATATGAGATTCTCGACATAAAGCATCGTTTTAGGAGACCTAAGTCTCAAGATTATTGATATATTGTAAGGCAGTAAAATAATGGCTACAATTCGCTAATTTTCTATCTTCTCATTATTCAAGTTATTGTCTCAAAGTTTCATTTTCACGTGAACAGCAGTAACTAACAATGCATTTGAAATATGCAAAAATGCTAGCTATTGCTGTGCACGAAAATATGAAACTTGAAGACAATACACCTGAATAATGAGAGGCTCTCACTTGTAAACACAAAATGTCTGACCAAGAATTAGCGAATTGTAGCCCTTATTTTACTGCTTTATAATATATAAGTAATGTTGAAACTAAAAGCCAGGTCATATAGAAGGACGGTTAATCTCAAGAATCTTAAATTTTTTGTATAATGCATCAAGTGGTTTAAAAATTATTCGCTAATTTGTTAAAGTAGACCGTAGTGTTTTCAAAACCGCTAACAAGACGCGCCTGGATACGTACTAATCAAATCCTTCTTCTAGAAATCGGCTGGAGCTATCTCCATCATCTTTCACACAAGTTTTAACGCTCTCACAGATTTCGCTTAAACCTCAAAAACATCGAGGCCGCTATTGGAGGAAAGAGCTCCCGTGAACGATTTTGGAAGAACAGTTCTCAGTGCCGAGAAATACTGCTGCAAGTAAAATAGGTAATGGCGTGATTCGTTGCTATGACAACCCCGATGTTATTGCAACCCTATATCATAACAAATTTTTGTCTTTATCTGATACAACTGTGGTGGCAATTTCTCCAAATCTTTGTTTATGGCGACGTAGTTTATGCTCAAACTTGGGAGGTATTGACCCTAAAAAACTGTATCGAGCCCCCTTAACCAACCTTTATTGATTTTAATTGATTTTTCCTTTGTTATTTCATAGGGCAAATTTTCAGTCTCGCCCTCGGTGTTTGTAACCGCCAAACATGACAACCCGGGACTTAAGAGGGACGCGTGCGCCTTGTGGATTGAAGATGTTACAACATCACACTGTAAAGTTTGTTTGAGAGAGTTACAGAACTATGCAGGGGCCCATGAAGATATCTATGTTGTAAGTATTACAGATCAGCTCCATGATGACCAAATATTCATTAAATGTTCTTGAGGTAACAGGAGCCAAAGTCGCCACATATGAATTCACTGCAGGGAAGAGCAATCTTTCATCCAGGCCCCAGTTGTTCAGGAGCTGGATAGCTCTATCCACCGGAGAAATCGTTATCCAGTGGATGAATGTAAGAGAAACCAATTGCGCTACACTTTTGTACCAAAAGCACGATAAAGATTGTTGTTGTTGTTGTTGTTGTTGTTGTTGTTGTTGTTGTTGTATCTGGTGTATAGCGGTATCCACCTTTTAAACACCTGGGGCTAGAACGATAGGGAATGAGGAAAATTTTCTCTCATCCACAGTAATTGATTGTCGGTAGAGTCTCGCGAGTTCGGGAAAAATTAAAATCAAAATGACCTCAAGATGATTTAGAAACATTATACGTATCGGATGGTTTCGAAAAGGTGGAAAATTGGCCGATGTTTCGCTTTTCAGTCGTTTCAAATCAAATTTCGTTTATACAAAAGCTCTTAGGCAGTATGAATAATTTAATGAACTGTACGTTTCTTTATTTGCGTGTCCATGATCATGATGTTTGGAACAATCTTCATTGTAGATATTACAAAATGAACTCTTACAGTGACTTAATTACAATATCTCTTTTTTGATTATATTTTAGGCTTGGATGGCATTTACATCTCTTCACAAACCTCCATTTTCAGAACACAGCTCACTCTACTTTGCAAATGATAGACTGCCAGCGGCAGATCATAACTACGCCTTCTGCAAGGTCACTGAACTTATTCGTATAGTAGATAAGAAATGATAATATTTGTACGACCTTTTGCAAATGTTGTATTAAACGATACAATTCGTTAACCCTAATTCAGACCCGGCGTGCTTTTGAAGCATCTTCGTTGTGGTGATTTCGCCTTCTTTGTTTACTTTGATAGAAAACGATTATATCCGTCTACCTTCTATACATATCTTCAATGTACACTTTCGTGTTTGTAGCTTTTATTTCTGATCCTCTTTGCAGGATGTCGCTTTTTCTCATGCGTACAATGTGACTCCAAACGTGCTTGTTTCTGCCAATCATTCGACAAAAGGAGGGAATCTGAGCCCCGAGCATAATGGCATAACTGCTTGGATCGAGGTAGGACAGTCTTGGTGCCTCTTAAACACAAATCGCCATTAATTGATTATATTTTAATTGACTAATTAATTCATTTCTGTATTAACACATTATAAAACAATCACGATTGATGGCCAATGATTTATTTTGCAGTACATTAACACGACTGGCTTCCGTGTTTGCTTAAAGGAATTATATGAAGCAAAATACGATCCTTTGTCGGTAGTCTTTACAGTTTTCTCAGGTAGGAGCTTGGCGACATAGAGTGTTTTCACTCACATGGCCTGCATATATGCAAATTTATTGGAACAAAAGAAAGCGTTTGCATAAGAAAAGAGTTCAACTCCCACAGGATTGGTTTGGGACACCAACATGGCCGCCGTTTAATAGACCTTTTTACCGATACGGCGGCCATATTGAATTAATTCGATTTAAGGAGTATTATAGGATGCCCAGGGGGCATGAGCACATTTCGTTTGTATTTTCGGGCGTTTTTCGGGACGTTTTTTCTTAAAGTTTTCTTAGAATAAGATTGTAATGGGAAAAAAGATCCTTGTGCCGTGTTTGGATGTAATAATGATCGTCTTTTTCTAGTTTAGTATTAGAAATATGATCTTTCACTGTTATATTTCTCGGGAAAAAGGCGATCATTATTACATCCAAACACGGCACAAGAATCTTTTTTCCCATTACAATCTTATTCTAAGAACACTTTAAGAAAAAATGTCCCGAAAAGCGCCCGAAAAAACAAACGAAATGTGCTCATGCCCCCTGGGCATCCTATAATACTCCTTAAATCGAATTAATTTAATATGGCCGCCGTATCGGTAAAAAGGTCTATTGTTTTGGGACACCAATTTGGCCGCCGTGACGTCATATGAAAACACTCCATAGATTTAGGGTCATTACAAAACATTGATTGCTGGGGATTATGAGGTCTTGTCAAAAAACTTTCCTCATATTATTTTTGCTGAGGACATTGTAGGTAGCCCTTGTAATCATAATTTTACAAACAAATTGTCTTATTAAGGCAGTGCGGTTTGTTATAGCGGGGCTCCCCCGCGCGCGAAGCGCGCGTGGGACAGAGCCCCATACTCATGGAATATGGTCAACCTCTTTTCGCTTGGTTGTCACGTGACTGACCGAGCGTACGTACGTACGCGTCTACAGATTGTACGGGTAGGGTAGGGGAGACTATCAAAAGGAAGGGAGGGGTGTCTCAGGCGTGTGTTGGCAAGTCCTCATCTTTTTTATATGACATTCACAATAAAGTCAATTGACAGCTGTCAAAACAGGATAGCCACTGACCAGTATCCCATGACCATAACGCGGGCTCATTTGTCAACTCATCGAGGTGACGTAATTTATTTGGAAGCTGTCCGCTGACCAGTTAATCGTTTTACTAGATCGCAAACAATATTCAATCTCATACTTTTTAGCATGGATATTATTATTAATATTTAGCTAGTTTGGGATCGGAGCACAGGAAATGTGATCAATTGACAGCTGTCAAAACAAGGTATCCGCTGACCAGTATCACTTGAGCGAATCGCGGGCTCAGGTGTCGACCCATCGAGGTCGAGTATTTTTTTGAAGTTATCCGCTGACAAGGTACTTGTTTTCAAATGATTGCAGGCTCAAGTTTAATTTTTTTTTTAAATTCATATGAAATATGTTGTGTTTATGTGCCGCACAATTAAAATTTTGATTTCAAACTGACCTCGGACGCGAAAATTCAGCCAGCTGCTACAGGCAGGGAAGACAGTTGCTTTTGACTTTTCTCGCCATGTTCACGCGTTGGTCACGCTCTACGTCCAATTTTTATGCTCTGATTGGTCAAAATTTGACAGGTGAGTTCATGCGCAAAATTTATGCAGCATCTTGAATCTTGTTTACTTTGACAGCTGAAGCTGACAGAGTTTTGTGTCAACTTGTGATGTTTTTAACTTTCTTTTTCCACTGGATGTACAAAATGAAATTCAGATTCTATCAGGAGTCTTCTGTTATTCATGGCTAGTTTGTTTATTGGGTTTTTGGTTGAGTCAAAGTCGGAAATCCGATTTCGGATGGCATCGTTTTCGTTTTCACCTTGCTTAATGCGTAAGAGGGTTGCAAAGTCTGAAGCGATACTGGCCTTCCTTGATACCTTTCAGGAGCTGCATCTCGAGTGGTAAGCCTAAGTAATTATTGTATTTGATGTTTGTTTTTTATTCCTAATTTAATGAAGTCGAGCGTAGTTTATGCGGCTATTTTGTTTACGCACGTTTGTAAGATTTGAGACAATGATCTGACCGCGTATCAGGTTTGTTATAAGCTTACAGATCTTTAAAAAGCCTTTAGACATTTTCTCACCGCAAATAGAAAGAAAACGTTTCAAGGAATATTTAGTTATAATTCTGACTGTAAAAGAAAGGTTTGAGCGATTTCCTTGCCTCGAGTTCGTCTTTGAAAAAAGCAAACACCGGGAAGCCGGCTTAAAACACAAAATTCAGCTTTAAGCTCGAAGACTCAGGATTTTTAGAGACACTTTAATACTTGTCTTCCTGAATGAAAATTGTCGTCTCTGTATATGTTTCTCCGAATTATATTTCTTTTATTAATTGTTAGTACTGTCTCTTGTAATTTTAATCGCTGTGTCGATTGTTTTCAGTCGTTCAGTGAACAACGCTTCCCGGAGTACTCAAAATGCCGCGCGTTAAACCGTTTTAAAATAAAAAATAAACATAATAAATTCTTTATTATGTTGGAGCGTAACTCTGTTAATGTTCATTCAAACACTCGCCACTGCTAGCACTGCAAAAGTCAGAACCGGCTGGCCGTATAGATGATTTTGAAAATTTTTTTTAACGGTTTAGCTAAAGCCCACGCGTGCTGCGATCGTCCTGAATATTGAATGATAGCAATTTGTATCGCAATATTGTGAAATACTGCATTCTGTTGTGCGAGGTCTGTATGATAAAAACAGTGCCTCATAGTACTGTTTCACCTCAGATGTGATGTATAAATGATATAAAAGGTTGGTTTACAGTCGCACCCAGATTTGTTGGCAAGATTTTGTAAAGTAAACTTGTCGAACGCAAAAAATTCGGCCGGAATTTTTTTTCCAGGCCTAATTAATCTAAGGCGATCATGAGCCATTATGGCTCTTAATAAATGTGATCGAAGATGATTGCCAGTTTTTGGGTGTACTTATGAGGCTATCAACTCGATGTGAGATTTGGTTCACTCTTGGGCTGCTTGCAAATTATTTTTTGTAAAATCACTTAGCCTTTCCATGAAAAGTCACACGAATTTGCTCTAAAGTTAACTGAATTGTGGAATACAAGTTTATTGTTTGATTTAAATTATAAATTTATTAATGGGAGCCTCGCTTTTAGCCCTGGCTAAATCTATATATTAGCCTATTTTTTAAAGTTTCTGTCAATCTCACATGATGGCGAGTTGAGAGAGGCCTTTGAATATAGACTTAAGAACGCAACATCGTCTCAATTTACTAGCCTGCGTGCAGACGATAACTAAAGTCTGATTAGTAAAAATTTCGTCTGCACGCAGGCTACAATATACCGGCTTTCATTTATTTCATAGGTAGTATATTGTCATCATGTTGTTTTCTCCTTGGAAGTAAATTGCTCCTAATTTTTCATTGATATGTGCAGAAATCTGTCCACTTGGATGGGGTTACTTTAATGGTTATTGCTACTGGACAAGTTCATTATGTGCTTCTTGGCTGAATGCAGAGTCGAATTGTTCAGTGATGGGCTCTACTTTGGTAACAGTACACAACCAGGAAGAAAATGTCTACATACAGCACCGTCACAATGGCGAAAGATCCTGGATAGGACTAAATGACCGCAGCGTGGAGGGATCTTACGTTTGGGTGAACAAAGAAATAAGTAGTTTTAGGTTTTGGGCTCCACGCCAACCAAACGATTGGAAAAACGAAGACTGTGTGCACACTCTTGGCACTAAGCATGGCTATACATGGAATGATGTACCATGTGACAACTGCTTTAACTATACCTGTTTTAAAGGTACTGTAATAAATCAGTAAAATACTTACAAAAAAAACAGTTCGAAACTGTTTAGTAGGAATTTGTTTCCTACTCATGACCAGGGTAACTGCCTGTCCTACATCTGACTAAATCAGGAATCGAGCCATTGGGCGACCTCGCGACCCCTGAGGCACTCATTACAGTTTTGTTACTCTTCAGGTGGCTTTTGTTTACTGAATAGTCCGGTATTAATTAGGGAGCTTAAGTGACCACGACGGCGACTGGAGCGTGAACGTTATTTATAGAGTGCATGTATTAATTAAACATTAATTAATTAATCCCTCTATGTGTTAGATTTGAAAATCAGCCTTTTAAAGATTAATACTTGTTATTTAATTCAATAGACCTTTTTACCGATACGGCGGCCATATTGAAGTAATTCAAGTTAAGGAGTATTATAGGATGCCCAGGGGGCTTGAGCACATTTCGTTTGTATTTACTAGCGCTTTTCGGGACATTTTTTCTTAAAGTTTTCTTAGAATAAGGTTGTAATGGGAAAAAAAGATCCTTGTGCCGTGTTTGGATGTAATAACGGTCGCCTTTTTCTAGTTTAGTATTAGAAATATGGTCTTTCACTGTATATTTCTCGGGAAAAAGGCGATCATTATTACATCCAAACACGGCACAAGGATCTTTTTTCCCATTAGAATCTTATTCTAAGAAAACTTTAAGACAAAATGTCCCGAAAAGCGATCGAGAATGCAAAAGAAATGTGCTCATCCCGCCTGGGCATCCTATAATACTCCTTAAATCGAATTAATTCAATATGGCCGCCGTATCGGTATAAAGGTCTATTTGGTACGATCTTTTTCCCAATCACTTGTTTTTTACTTAACTAATCCCTTTCAGTCATCGATGAGTGCATAACCAATCATCACAGCTGTGACGTGAACGCTGTCTGCCAAAATATCATGGGCTCGTCATATAATTGCACTTGCAAACATGGATATTCTGGAGATGGAAAGAAGTGCTTTGGTAATTCTTAGCCTGTTTACATATAACTATACATTGTCAATTTCTTTTGGGTGAGACGTCACCCCTCTCTACCTCCTTGCGCGTCAAATAACTTTTTCAAAACCTCATAATACACGCTCCTTGCCCCTCAAATGCTCAAAAATGCTTTTAAGAATGTGCACTCCTGCGGGGAGTACTTAAAAACAATTACAGTTTTCGCAAAATTTGAGGGAAGAGGTTGGGGGGGGGGGCGTGTGTCGTGTGGAATTCAAAAATAGAGAATGAGTTATGATCCGCATGAAAAGAAGTCACATTTCCTTGTGATTACGGTTTTCATTTCGGCATTAGCAAACAGGTCTTCCCATTTTAGTTTAGAAATAATTATATTTTGTATTAAAGATGAACTTAAGCATTTTTTGCCCTTTTTACACCTTTTTGACATTAAGATAAAGATGAAGTCCAGTACTTATCCAAACAACAACAATTTTTATTCTTTGTACAAAACTTCAGAAGTTGAATAGTTTGGCCCGCAAGTAGCTGGAAAGCTAGTTGTGTCGGGGCAAGACAAGTACATCAATAACACAATTATCTAGTAAAAACAAAAACCTTAAAATCTTAGAAGGCCTTGCTGATTGCAACTGAAAATAAATAAAACACAGAAGTTAAGTGATCTAATTAACACAGCGCTTACTGACGTACAATGCATTAAGACAAGGAGTCGCTGTCTCTTTAACAATTATTTCTCGAGCCCAAATGGCTCTGAGTCAATAGCCCATGAGGCCGAATGCCGAATGGGCTATTGACTCAGAGGCCATGAGGGCGAGAGGAATAATTGTTTTAGTAAAATCCAACTAGTTGGTCCAAAATATCGAGAATAAAAAAAATTTAGCTGGTTAAAGCTAGACTTTAATCCTTTTTTGCCGCCCCAAAGCCCGCGCTTTTTGCTACTAGTGGGCTATGACATATAGCCTAGTAGTAGCTCAACCAATCAGAACGCAGCATTGATAATAGACCACTAGTTGGATTTTACTAATAAATGATAACACAGAAAACGAGAAAGCAGACATTACAATCTTTAGGAGGTGTATCTATGTACCTACTCTTTTAATAATCATGGAGATTTGAATATAGTTATTCTCCTTTTCAAAGACTGATATCAAATGAGCAATTTGCGGAGAATTCTTTTGAAAGCTTTCTTTGGAAGATCCGCTATGTAGCGTGGTATCTTATTCCATAGCTTTATTCCAGCTTTACTTATCCCAGGTTGGGTTGCTTACGAGAACTGGAGGAAACAATGCGAATGAAAATCCGTCTTTTTAACCATTAGCGTTTGAGAAAAGTAAGTTGAATTTTGGGTTCCTGTACTTTAGTTTAATGTTCGTTTGCTATTTTCGTTTTTTTAGATATAGATGAGTGTACCTCAAAGACCGATTCATGTGATGTTAATGCTTTTTGTAATAACACGGCAGGATCCCATAATTGTACCTGTAATCGTGGGTATTCTGGGAATGGACAAACGTGCACTGGTAAATATTATACACTTGATGTCAGATCCCGAGGGAAACAGTTTTGTTTTATTGTTCGTACATGTACATTATTACACGTATGCCCTATGTAGACATGTATAGTCAGAGATAACGCTGCGCACAGTTTATACAATAGACATGTGAGAGGACATTTTTAAGATGCTGTCACAAATAACTTCTCGCGTATCCTGTATATTAATAAAGAGGAAAAAAGCAAGAAAGGAGTGAAGGAAGGAAGAGATTCGGGAGGAGGGGGAGGGAAAGAAAGGATTAAAGAAATTGCAAAGAAAGAAAAGAGTCAACGTTTTTATGCGGGCAATTCAAGCAAATTCTAGAGGAATCCTAAAAAAATGTATGGCTTGAGTTAATGGCGTGAATTTATACCTGTATGTTGCCCTCAAAGGTGGAACGAACGCAGGGGAGGTATATCTAAAAGAGGTCAATTGGGGATGTGAAGTTAATTCAAATTATCATCGCTGTTATGGACGCAACATAAGGAATTACGGTAAAAAGTTAAAGAAAAATCCGGACTATGGGATTCCTCTTCTTCTTTTTAGTACTTTGCCAACCGAGGTAACAGAAATCAGTAGCATCGCAGCAAGGTGGTTAGTGTTACGAGAACTGTGTGAAACAAATAATTTAGTGTTCCCTTGCAGGAGGTCGGACCGCGTTAACAAGGATGCACCTCAAACCTGTTATCTTTCTCCCCTCAGATATAGACGAATGCACTACCAAAACCGACAACTGTGACGTGAATGCTGTGTGTACTAACACTGCAGGATCCCATCTTTGTGCATGCAAATCTGGTTACTCCGGGGATGGAATCACTTGCTATGGTAATTATTAAGACATAAATGTTGGTTAAGGGAATTAAATTCTTTTTGAAGCTATGTTATTATGTATTTATTAATCCTGTCGCTTTTTGCGGGTGATGCTTGCTCCATCCCTGATATATCATTTTAACAAGTAACCAGTTGTTCTCATTAGCAGTAATAGCTGACACTAAAGCTGCCCCTACGTTCCCCCTCCCCCCCTCCCCCCACCCCTTTGAAATATACCGATTCATATTAAAGATTTTCACTCATATTGCATATAATAGGTGAGATAAAAGCAGGAAACACGAGATTCCACGCACTGATTCAAAATAATTTGCGCAGCTTTGATCAAACACTATCGACGTTTAGACATTCCTGTCAACTAAAACGACATTTAAGAGCATACCTTTGTAGAGGGTCATCTGTACAAAAATGAATACACCAGTACAGAATATTAATTGTGGACGAATTTCTGTAATCGTCTACCTTGTAGAGTCTACATTTTCGCGATGCAAGCTGCCGTGCGAAAAGGGCTACTACGCACTTTACCCATACTGGGAAAATGTAACCTATACTCGAAGGGAAAAGTAATCTTCCCATCGTTCGCTAATAAGCTAGCTTAATTCACTCCTTCGCTTAGGAAAACTTGCTTGCTCGTGGACTGTGTCGTACATTCACGGCCGCAAAGCCTGGCTTGTATCTGAAAACTCTAAATGGTTTCCAGTGAAAGATATTTGAATGACCTTGAATGATAAACTCGTGTCGATCCATAAACGAAAGATTTTCTCTTGTGGTCGGTGAGATTTTGCTGCTTGTTTAAGGGAGTAAAATGAGACAAAGAAATATGAAAATTTTAGTTTTGCTCTAATACTTTCAAAACAATTGCTCCACAGAATGTCACTGAACACACACGTAACGCAAAAGAGTCTCAATAGAAAGTATGACAGCACAATAGTAATACAACAAATTAAACCCAAGCGGTCCTTTCGGGCATTTTCTGCTTTACGTCATCCTAACCATTTCTTACTTGCGGGCGTTCGGCATTGTTTAGGGCTAAGACGTCGTCACTACCCAACGATTCCTCGTGACCCCTGTTTGACCAAATCGACATTTTTTCTTTTATAGTAACTGCATATCATTTTAACTGTAAGTACTTTCCCTTATATACCCGCGAGCTACTAGGATGCCTCCTCGGGATTTCGCTTTCTGGGCAAAATCCTTACTTTACGAGGACAATTATGAACTGATATGCGAACAACGACGGCAACTTTCGATGCTTTAAATTAAGAGCATAGTAATTTCAGCTAAATAACTTTGGTAACCATAAAGGTACAGGTCTGCAACTCCTCGTAGTGACAGAACAGTGAAATAACAGAAAAAATAGTTAATAAATCCAACTGATCTAACAGTGAGTGAAGGAAGGAAGAGACTCGGGAGGGGAAGGGGAAGAAAGGAGGAAAGAAAGAATTTCAAAGAAAGTAAAGAGTCAACGTTTTTATGCGGCAAATTCAAGCAAATTCTATAGGAATCCTAAAAAAAATTGCAGGGCTTGAGTTAATGGAGTGAATTTATACATGTATGTTCTGGTCAAAGGGAACGAACCCAGGAAAAGTATATCTAAGAGGTCAATTGAGGATGTGAAGTTACTTCAAATTATCATCGCTGTTATAAATACAACATAAGGAATTACCGTAAAAAGTTAGAGAAAAATCGGGACTATGGGATTCCACAGAAAGTAACAGAAATCAGTAACATTGCAGCAATTTAAGTTTAGTTTTAGGTGAACTGAGTGAAACAAATAATTTGGTGCTCGGTTGGAAGAGGTCGAAACGCGTTAACAAGGAGGCCAGTTTAAATCCTGTTTTCTTTCTCCTCTCAGATATAGACGAATGCACTACCAAAACCGACAACTGTGACGTGAATGCTGTGTGTACTAATACCGGTGGTTCCCACGTGTGTGCATGCAAATCTGGTTACTCCGGTGATGGAATCACGTGCTATGGTAACTATTAAACATAGATGTTAGTCAAGGGACTTTTAATTCTTTTAAATTCTTTTTAATGCTATTTTATTAAGGGCCTGTGTACATGGAGGCGGAGGACCCAGATAGGTGAGGAAACCCGCTTAGGTGGGGTAACCCGCCTGTCCATATAATCTGTTATTTTAAAATTTGATCACGTTGACGGAATCACGTGCTATGGTAATTATTAAACATGAATGTCACTCAAGGGATTTAAATTGTTTTCAAGCCTTTTCGAAGCTTTTTATTATATATTCATTAATCTTGTCGCTTTTTGCGGGTGATGCTTGCTGCATCCATGATATATCATTTTATCAAGTAACAAAAATGAAAAATGAGACTCGAATGGGATTCCGCTCCATTGTTGCGATTCATTTAACCAAATGATAGATGAAGTCATTGACATTGTAGAAAGTCAGTTTAATAGGGATAGCTTTTCCCGTGAAATGAGTGTAGGAGAGGTATATTAAAATATGGATAATATCTTGGAAGTGCATCGCTCAGCGATAACAAGGATGCAACTAACCGGTTTTCCAACTCCCCTCAGATATAGACGAATGCACTACCAAAACCGACAACTGTAGCCTGAATGCTGTGTGCACTAACGCCGCGGGATCCCATAGTTGTGCATGAAAATCTGGTTACTTCGGAGATGGAATCACGTGCTATGGTAATTCTTAAACGGAATAATTTTAGTTATTTATTTTTTATTTGTTTAGGCCATCCTCTTTTTTTTTCTCCGTTTAGCGTCGTCCGACCGACCCAAATTTTTGGTCTCTTCAAAAAAAAAAAGCACCGACGTAGTTAAACCATTTTTCACTTGAAAAACTTCTTTTAATCTGAAAAATGACCAAAGGAACAGCATAGAGAAAACAGGAACATTTTTTTTGCAGTATTTTGTGCATTTTGTAATCCAAATATGTGAATGTTAACTTTTAACGTCATCTTGGAGTACCAGGGCCTCCTATTCCGAGACTTGTTGTGATTTTTTTCAGGTTTTTTTTTTTCAAATCCCACCGACCAACCAAATATCAGGAAACGCATGCATTTGACGCTAAACGAAAAAAAAAGGGGGGGTTGTCTTATTATTTTTTTGTTAGTTGTATATTCATGAAGACTACAGTTTTGTGCTTGCTCCAGGATAAATAATCTTTTAAACAATTGACGACAATTATGTATCAGAATTATCAGAGTTTAACAAACAGGAATGCGTCCAAAGAAGAACCCATACCCATGCAACCGCGGTTTTCCAGCGGAGTATATTTTGAGACAGGCTTTGCATTCAGCGAAGCCTGGAGACTAGATGATAATATTAGTGATGTTTTGTTGAAATTGACTTTTCTCTATAGAGCGTTTTCACTCATGTGGCGAGCATTTATGAAAATATATTGCAATTGAAGAAAGTTCACAGAAAAAGGTTCAACTCCTACAGAATTGGTCTGGGACACCAGCATGGCCGCCGTTCCATTGTTTTTCGCCGTGTAAAAACGCTCTGTTTTCATATTTCATACTTAACAGATGCGCAAATATACGAAGCGGGAAAAGTACTTCAAAGTTATGCTAAAAATAAACTGATCTTTGAAAGTACTATTGCATAGGCTAAGGCTCATACAAAAAAAGATTTAAGGTGGCCCGTTCCTATTTATATGCGTGTTGGTTATGTTTTTGATTTGCGATTTTCAGAATGAAAGATTCAACCGATTGCTAAGATTTTTTGCATCCTTAGTAAATAATGATGGAACTTTAAGAAAATGTTATTTATTTTCTTATAGGTATAAAAACTTTTGAGATATCGGCATATACTTAAAACCTCATTTTTACGAAAAATGAAAATAACTTCGAAATCCCACGACAGATTTTTCCCTAGCTTCAGCAAATAAGCCCCAGAGCTCTCTAGTTTTATGTCTGCAAGTTTGAAGGCAATCGTGACCGTAGAAATCGCTCCACAAAATGTTGGTCAATTTAATGCTAAAATGATAGGCTAACGCATTTGTGAACGTAAACGCACAAATAGCGGAAGAGAGCTGACAAACTACCTCTTAACTGGAACGTCGTTCTCACCGAAAGCATTGTTGGAAGAAAATGAGTAATCGGACAACTACGGCGAACGCAGTTAGCGCTTTAATACAACCAGCTTTCTGCTACGTGCGCGTTGAAATTAAATATATTCTCTTTATCCAACTTACTCTGCATTCGTTGGTTCATTTTCGACAAAAATATTAAAAAAATAAAACACAGCATCTGCAGAAACCGCTTGGCGGTTTTTAGTTTCAAAGGTTCTCGTTCTGAAGCGAAATAAACCCGCTAGTTCGAGAACACCTCGCCATCCAATTTTCAACTGCAATGTAAACCCTCTCGCACGATAGTATATTCAAGATCTCTGACTTTGCTATCACATGCTCACGAGCAGTATGCCACTTGGGGATAATTATAGTTATTATTTACGTATGGAAATCTATTTACTGTAAATAATAACTATAGCAGGGCTTGAGTTAATGGAGTGAATTTATACATGTATGTTCTGGTCAAAGGGAACGAACCCAGGAAAAGTATATCTAAGAGGTCAATTGAGGATGTGAAGTTACTTCAAATTATCATCGCTGTTATAAATACAACATAAGGAATTACCGTAAAAAGTTAGAGAAAAATCGGGACTATGGGATTCCACAGAAAGTAACAGAAATCAGTAACATTGCAGCAATTTAAGTTTAGTTTTAGGTGAACTGAGTGAAACAAATAATTTGGTGCTCGGTTGGAAGAGGTCGAAACGCGTTAACAAGGAGGCCAGTTTAAATCCTGTTTTCTTTCTCCTCTCAGATATAGACGAATGCACTACCAAAACCGACAACTGTGACGTGAATGCTGTGTGTACTAATACCGGTGGTTCCCACGTGTGTGCATGCAAATCTGGTTACTCCGGTGATGGAATCACGTGCTATGGTAACTATTAAACATAGATGTTAGTCAAGGGACTTTTAATTCTTTTAAATTCTTTTTAATGCTATTTTATTAAGGGCCTGTGTACATGGAGGCGGAGGACCCAGATAGGTGAGGAAACCCGCTTAGGTGGGGTAACCCGCCTGTCCATATAATCTGTTATTTTAAAATTTGATCACGTTGACGGAATCACGTGCTATGGTAATTATTAAACATGAATGTCACTCAAGGGATTTAAATTGTTTTCAAGCCTTTTCGAAGCTTTTTATTATATATTCATTAATCTTGTCGCTTTTTGCGGGTGATGCTTGCTGCATCCATGATATATCATTTTATCAAGTAACAAAAATGAAAAATGAGACTCGAATGGGATTCCGCTCCATTGTTGCGATTCATTTAACCAAATGATAGATGAAGTCATTGACATTGTAGAAAGTCAGTTTAATAGGGATAGCTTTTCCCGTGAAATGAGTGTAGGAGAGGTATATTAAAATATGGATAATATCTTGGAAGTGCATCGCTCAGCGATAACAAGGATGCAACTAACCGGTTTTCCAACTCCCCTCAGATATAGACGAATGCACTACCAAAACCGACAACTGTAGCCTGAATGCTGTGTGCACTAACGCCGCGGGATCCCATAGTTGTGCATGAAAATCTGGTTACTTCGGAGATGGAATCACGTGCTATGGTAATTCTTAAACGGAATAATTTTAGTTATTTATTTTTTATTTGTTTAGGCCATCCTCTTTTTTTTTCTCCGTTTAGCGTCGTCCGACCGACCCAAATTTTTGGTCTCTTCAAAAAAAAAAAGCACCGACGTAGTTAAACCATTTTTCACTTGAAAAACTTCTTTTAATCTGAAAAATGACCAAAGGAACAGCATAGAGAAAACAGGAACATTTTTTTGCAGTATTTTGTGCATTTTGTAATTCAAATATGTGAATGTTAACTTTTAACGTCATCTTGGAGTACCAGGGCCTCCTATTCCGAGACTTGTTGTGATTTTTTTCAGGGTTTTTTTTTCAAATCCCACCGACCAACCAAATATCAGGAAACGCATGCATTCGACGCTAAACGAAAAAAAAGGGGGGGGGGGTGGTCTTATTATTTTTTTGTTAGTTGTATATTCATGAAGACTACAGTTTTGTGCTTGCTCCAGGATAAATAATCTTTTAAACAATTGACGACAATTATGTATCAGAATTATCAGAGTTTAACAAACAGGAATGCGTCCAAAGAAGAACCCATACCCATGCAACCGCGGTTTTCCAGCGGAGTATATTTTGAGACAGGCTTTGCATTCAGCGAAGCCTGGAGACTAGATGATAATATTAGTGATGTTTTGTTGAAATTGACTTTTCTCTATAGAGCGTTTTCACTCATGTGGCGAGCATTTATGAAAATATATTGCAATTGAAGAAAGTTCACAGAAAAAGGTTCAACTCCTACAGAATTGGTCTGGGACACCAGCATGGCCGCCGTTCCATTGTTTTTCGCCGTGTAAAAACGCTCTGTTTTCATATTTCATACTTAACAGATGCTCAAATATACGAAGCGGGAAAAGTACTTCAAAGTTATGCTAAAAATAAACTGATCTTTGAAAGTACTATTGCATAGGCTAAGGCTCATACAAAAAAAGATTTAAGGTGGCCCGTTCCTATTTATATGCGTGTTGGTTATGTTTTTGATTTGCGATTTTCAGAATGAAAGATTCAACCGATTGCTAAGATTTTTTGCATCCTTAGTAAATAATGATGGAACTTTAAGAAAATGTTATTTATTTTCTTATAGGTATAAAAACTTTTGAGATATCGGCATATACTTAAAACCTCATTTTTACGAAAAATGAAAATAACTTCGAAATCCCACGACAGATTTTTCCCTAGCTTCAGCAAATAAGCCCCAGAGCTCTCTAGTTTTATGTCTGCAAGTTTGAAGGCAATCGTGACCGTAGAAATCGCTCCACAAAATGTTGGTCAATTTAATGCTAAAATGATAGGCTAACGCATTTGTGAACGTAAACGCACAAATAGCGGAAGAGAGCTGACAAACTACCTCTTAACTGGAACGTCGTTCTCACCGAAAGCATTGTTGGAAGAAAATGAGTAATCGGACAACTACGGCGAACGCAGTTAGCGCTTTAATACAACCAGCTTTCTGCTACGTGCGCGTTGAAATTAAATATATTCTCTTTATCCAACTTACTCTGCATTCGTTGGTTCATTTTCGACAAAAATATTAAAAAAATAAAACACAGCATCTGCAGAAACCGCTTGGCGGTTTTTAGTTTCAAAGGTTCTCGTTCTGAAGCGAAATAAACCCGCTAGTTCGAGAACACCTCGCCATCCAATTTTCAACTGCAATGTAAACCCTCTCGCACGATAGTATATTCAAGATCTCTGACTTTGCTATCACATGCTCACGAGCAGTATGCCACTTGGGGATAATTATAGTTATTATTTACGTATGGAAATCTATTTACTGTAAATAATAACTATGAGCCCCAAGTGGGCTAATAGTTCGAGTTCAATTTGGAATTTATTTGCATGAATGGGTTCTTCAAAAAGTATCAAAACTTCAGTGCGTGAGCCTGTAGAACGAATGCAGTTTGAGCGTTTTAAAAAACACGCAAGTGAAAATAAATTCGAAATTGAACTAAAAAAGTCGTATGATTACTTTGCAATAATATACATGAAAAAATTACCTGCCTGGCTTTGTTTGGAAGCTTTGGATACCAGCCGATTGCAGCACCTGATTGGTTCTTATATATTTCTATTGTTTATTGACCAATCACAGTTCTCCATTCTCTAAGAAATTTGCATTATATTTCCTTTTTGCATTATGTGTCCTCCTTTTTCTGCACTGTTTTCAGTTTACTAAAAACTGTACCGCTCTCAGCCAATCAGATTCAAGAAATGTTTTAATGTGTATTATTAAATACAATACATTGTCATTATCAGCTCCTCGGTCGTTTACAACGTTTACAACGAATGGACAAGGGCGTTCCGGAAGCATTCAGACTTTCACAGTGCCAAAAACCACTCGCTATCGAATCAGAGCCTGGGGAGCTCGAGGAGGAACGCACTCCACAAACTATGGTGATTATCCCGGAACTTACTACGGTGGAAAAGGTGCATACAAAGAGGGCATGTTTACCTTGAATAAAGGAACTATATTGAATATTGTGGTGGGACAAAGAGGAGGAGATTCTGTGGAGGTAAAAGGCGGACGGTCCACTACCTTGACAGCAGCTCAGCTGGGACTGTCCGTAGAGGACAATGCTGGAACTGGGGGAGGGGCAGGGAGCTTTATTTATACAACAAGTAACGTGCTTTTGTTAGCTGC
>CALNXI010000795.1:154710-177210 GCA_942486025.1 Porites evermanni
CCCCCCCCCCCCCCCCCAAAAAAAAAAATTTATATATATATTTAAGGGAATTTTTATGTTTGTTTTTAAAAACGGACACAGAGGAGTTATTCTTAATGTCAGACGGCACGCTGTATTCCAGAGTATGGGGGCTGCCAATGTTCCCAAATTAAAATGAGGAATAGAAAGAAGATTTTTCGATAATGAACGTAATTGACGAGATGGAATGGTACTGTTGCGGTCTAATTTTGTTACATTATTTGCAAGATAGGATAATCATGACTGGGAAATCTCTTAAAATATGATAGCCCAGATAAATTCGGTTGGCGGAGGAATCGGCGTCTGGCCGTATTTAGCCGGGGAGAGGGGCGCTGAGGTTCGTACCGTTGTGGCTTAAATTGTTCATGCGTGACAGCAGGTATGATGAGCTTATACATGAAAATTGTCATGAAATTGTCTGTCTCCACTTGAGTAATATAGAACTGTTAAAATTTCTGATGACTTTACTTATTTAATATTCATTTATATATTTCATGAAGTGAAAGTGAAACGCAACGTTTCGTCGAAGTTTTTTCTTCAGAAATCGTAAATTCACATAAAAGAATTATGATTTCATAAAAATTGTATGAAGTGAAACGAAGAAAGCCAGGATATTTCACTTCGATGGGAAAGATACAAGGTAATTTGCATACTGACCAAAACAACTTCCAGTGCAATTCGAAACAGTTCGACTTCGTGCTTGTTTTTCTTGCATTAGATACATCCTGCTGGATTAAAACCTTACAATATTTTTTTAGAATCAAAACAATTTACACGTTGAGTTAGAGTGCAGTTCCTAAAAAAGGAGAGTAGCCCAAAAGCACGTCACGTTGAAGGTAAATTAGGCTGATTTAGTAACAAGACAGGAACGTCTGTTGACGACGGGAAAGCGCGCGGAAAGGGCTAAACGCGACTTCCGGTGCTCAATTTACCGCTCTACCATTGGTCAAGCCAGTTGTTTGATTTGCGCGCACCATCGTCAACTGACGTTTTCGTTCTGTTGCTAAATCAGCCTAATATCTTTGCACGTCCCCTAACCCTTACAGGTGTAAATCAGAGAGTCAAAGGACGCAAAATGCGTCGGCACCCTGTGTGAGCCTGCCAATAGTCATGGGACCCGCGCCTTTAACACCAGACCCTTATCAGGCGCTTAAGATCTGTTTGTCTGTTCCAAAAATAAGGAAAACACGTTCCTTGATCCAATTAACTTTTCGCGCGCCTGTTTACATGGAGGTGGGGGTTCCCAGGTAGGTGGGGTACCCCGCCTGTCCATATAATCTCTCATTTTAATTTGATCACGTTTACATGATAGGTGGAGTTACCCGCCACATGTTACCTCACCTATCTGGTGCCCCCACCTCCATGTAAACAGGCTCTTAAGCTAGGGAGCAATTGTGATAATTCGTATAAACAAGAGCTGCTAAACTTTTATTGCATTGGTGACGATTCCTCAGGGACCCATTTAGGAAAATCGCGCCCACTCTTTCTTTTGTTTTCAGGGATTCCATGCCCACCTAGGTGGCACAATGGCATTAATCCAGAATGTTATCTTTTTAATACGTTGGATTCATTTGCAACATAGCGTATAGCTGTCGCGTTTAATTTGCCTGCTGGAATTTTTTATTGTTTTTAAGGTTAAAAACAAAAGACCTTTTGTGGGCAAATACGACAGCTATACGCGTATGTTGCAAATGAATCCACCCAAAATGTTAGCCGTCTTATGCTAGAAACAGCAAAGCCGAGTGATTCCGTCGCGACTTTTTATTCCATAAAGGAAATCCAGACGAAGTTTCGCCGCTGCTGTTTAAGATAAGGTCTCTCAAAGGAGAAATAAGGTAGTTAATTGTGAAACGAAAGGAACCGGCCTTGGAGTGTACAGGTTCAATTCAGAAGGATTGAATGAAAGCGCAATGGTTTACCAAGGAATGAATACAGCAACATTCAGGTTTGGAATTTTAGAAATGCTCCACGTAATTTTGAGTATAGCCCTTTCTGAATAAGAAGGTTTTTTTCTACAACCGGTGAAGTCAAAATATAGCAAAGTCATGTTCGTAGCGGAGGATCTGGAGGGAATCCTGGTCAGTGTAACACTGCAGGAGCTAGTTACCATGGGGGAGTGGGTGCGGGATGGTTAGGCCAAGGTTGTTCCAGGGCCGGGTCCGAGCATGGTGAAAGAGGCGGATCGCGTGCTCAGGGCTGGGTAGGTGGACGTGCTGGACAAATGAATAGTGGCTACAACGGAGGGCCATCCCCTGGGGCCGTAGGAGGGTTTGGCGGTGGTGGAGGGGGATCTGAAGATAATGGTGCATCAGGAGGAGGTGGTGGATACTCTGGGGGAGGTAGCGGCACACACGCATACCAAGCAGGCGGGGGAGGGGGCTCTTACTGTAGTGGCTCGAATTGTTCAGGCGTGAATGGAGGTAACTCAAATGACAACGGACTTGTAAAAATCGTAGAATTGTCTGTCTAACCCTAACCCACTATCGGTTTATTACTGATTGTTATTAGAGTGTTCTGTAGTACAATGTCAGGTACTTTATATTAATGTATTATCGTAATCCGCTATCGAA
This sequence comes from Porites evermanni, assembly GCA_942486025.1. Classification (NCBI taxonomy): domain Eukaryota; kingdom Metazoa; phylum Cnidaria; class Anthozoa; order Scleractinia; family Poritidae; genus Porites; species Porites evermanni. The sequence continues at coordinate 157,299 of CALNXI010000795.1, forward strand.
TACAATGAACGTTAATCAGCAGAAATAATAATAATAATAATAATAATAATAATAATAATAGTAATGATAATAATGATGATAATAATAATAGAGACAACCACATTATGATGGCCTCGTTTAGGTATATAAGACATAATGAGAGTATAAAAACTGAATGATCATGTCTTTGCGTAGTTTTACAGAGTATAAGAATTTAATAATATTCTAAATTGGCTTTTTAAGTAGAGAGATTCTTATCATTATGTATATTAGGATCGTATTAGGTTTCGTACCGACCTTTTTTTCCTTCTAAGTAGAGCTTGTCAAGTGGTGTAGGTTATGTTATGCGCCCTATACTACTCACAGAGTGCACAGCATTCCAAAGTTTTATACTGCGAGATAATAATGAAAACGATTTATCCTCAGAGTGGCTAAAACTCTTTGTTAATTCTTAGTCTGAGGTATGAAGAAAGCTCTTGACTACTTCACGGACGATCCATCTGTACCCTTGTCTTACACTGCGCATTGCCAACGTTGCATACTACTACATTTTATTTTTCATTTGTCTAGTTACACATTTTATTCGCGATTATAAGATTATAACCTCTCTCGGTCAAGATGGTGTTGGTCTTGAAACTGGTCCCAGTCCCTTCGCGTGTACTTATCATTTAGAGCCGAAATTGCCGGCCTTTGCATGTTGTCTTTTTACAATGAAAAACGAAATGGTCGCGTTTTCATTGGTGACATTTACTCGTAATGGTCTCCCCCCGCCCCCCCCCCCCAAAAAAAAATTTATATATATATTTAAGGGAATTTTTATGTTTGTTTTTAAAAACGGACACAGAGGAGTTATTCTTAATGTCAGACGGCACGCTGTATTCCAGAGTATGGGGGCTGCCAATGTTCCCAAATTAAAATGAGGAATAGAAAGAAGATTTTTCGATAATGAACGTAATTGACGAGATGGAATGGTACTGTTGCGGTCTAATTTTGTTACATTATTTGCAAGATAGGATAATCATGACTGGGAAATCTCTTAAAATATGATAGCCCAGATAAATTCGGTTGGCGGAGGAATCGGCGTCTGGCCGTATTTAGCCGGGGAGAGGGGCGCTGAGGTTCGTACCGTTGTGGCTTAAATTGTTCATGCGTGACAGCAGGTATGATGAGCTTATACATGAAAATTGTCATGAAATTGTCTGTCTCCACTTGAGTAATATAGAACTGTTAAAATTTCTGATGACTTTACTTATTTAATATTCATTTATATATTTCATGAAGTGAAAGTGAAACGCAACGTTTCGTCGAAGTTTTTTCTTCAGAAATCGTAAATTCACATAAAAGAATTATGATTTCATAAAAATTGTATGAAGTGAAACGAAGAAAGCCAGGATATTTCACTTCGATGGGAAAGATACAAGGTAATTTGCATACTGACCAAAACAACTTCCAGTGCAATTCGAAACAGTTCGACTTCGTGCTTGTTTTTCTTGCATTAGATACATCCTGCTGGATTAAAACCTTACAATATTTTTTTAGAATCAAAACAATTTACACGTTGAGTTAGAGTGCAGTTCCTAAAAAAGGAGAGTAGCCCAAAAGCACGTCACGTTGAAGGTAAATTAGGCTGATTTAGTAACAAGACAGGAACGTCTGTTGACGACGGGAAAGCGCGCGGAAAGGGCTAAACGCGACTTCCGGTGCTCAATTTACCGCTCTACCATTGGTCAAGCCAGTTGTTTGATTTGCGCGCACCATCGTCAACTGACGTTTTCGTTCTGTTGCTAAATCAGCCTAATATCTTTGCACGTCCCCTAACCCTTACAGGTGTAAATCAGAGAGTCAAAGGACGCAAAATGCGTCGGCACCCTGTGTGAGCCTGCCAATAGTCATGGGACCCGCGCCTTTAACACCAGACCCTTATCAGGCGCTTAAGATCTGTTTGTCTGTTCCAAAAATAAGGAAAACACGTTCCTTGATCCAATTAACTTTTCGCGCGCCTGTTTACATGGAGGTGGGGGTTCCCAGGTAGGTGGGGTACCCCGCCTGTCCATATAATCTCTCATTTTAATTTGATCACGTTTACATGATAGGTGGAGTTACCCGCCACATGTTACCTCACCTATCTGGTGCCCCCACCTCCATGTAAACAGGCTCTTAAGCTAGGGAGCAATTGTGATAATTCGTATAAACAAGAGCTGCTAAACTTTTATTGCATTGGTGACGATTCCTCAGGGACCCATTTAGGAAAATCGCGCCCACTCTTTCTTTTGTTTTCAGGGATTCCATGCCCACCTAGGTGGCACAATGGCATTAATCCAGAATGTTATCTTTTTAATACGTTGGATTCATTTGCAACATAGCGTATAGCTGTCGCGTTTAATTTGCCTGCTGGAATTTTTTATTGTTTTTAAGGTTAAAAACAAAAGACCTTTTGTGGGCAAATACGACAGCTATACGCGTATGTTGCAAATGAATCCACCCAAAATGTTAGCCGTCTTATGCTAGAAACAGCAAAGCCGAGTGATTCCGTCGCGACTTTTTATTCCATAAAGGAAATCCAGACGAAGTTTCGCCGCTGCTGTTTAAGATAAGGTCTCTCAAAGGAGAAATAAGGTAGTTAATTGTGAAACGAAAGGAACCGGCCTTGGAGTGTACAGGTTCAATTCAGAAGGATTGAATGAAAGCGCAATGGTTTACCAAGGAATGAATACAGCAACATTCAGGTTTGGAATTTTAGAAATGCTCCACGTAATTTTGAGTATAGCCCTTTCTGAATAAGAAGGTTTTTTTCTACAACCGGTGAAGTCAAAATATAGCCTTTTTTCTTGAATACATATTTAAACCCTGTTATTGAGTTGCAGCGTTGTAAGAATGCAAAGTATCGTTTGAACGTGAAGCAGTGCCGGATCCAGACCTTGATAAGTGGGGGGGGGGAGCGGTCATCCAGACCCTTAGATAAGTGGGGGGGAGGGGGGGCGGTCTCCCCAAAAAGTTGTTTCGGCCCTTCGGGCCTCGGCTTGATCTAAAAATAAGCGGGGAGGGCTGTACCCTACGGGTCCTTTCCCTGGATCCGCCACTGTGAAGTTATTCTTAAACAATTTCAAATGGCAAGGGGTTATAAATGTGAGGGAATTGTGACTTTTTGTCCTTACATTGCTGAAGATCCCGTCTCTTCTCTATACGTAGCTGTTCATGATTGAGGCCCTCCGCCTCCGCACAAGCAGTAAATCCGCTCACCGAAGGTGCATCTTCTTTTTTTTTTTTTTTTTAACTGCTCCAGAGAGGAATTTTTCGCGTCTAAGTAAGTATGCGGTTTCAGCCTGCTAGGATTCGTAAGGACGGTACTTGAATTAGGGCTTGTGCGATATAATCATGGCTTTCATATGACGTCACCAAAATTTAAACTAAAGAATTATCGATTCTTCTGAGTTTCTACTTTCATGAGGTATTACAGCAGCTAAACACCTTTATTTATAGGAAGGTTCTGCAACTGGGGCCGGACCTTTCCTGGCTCGGATGACCACATAAAATGGCGGTTTCGTCTCCAGTAGGAGACGTAACCAATTATTACTTTCGTGCTATATATATTGAGACTTTAAAATGTCAGTGTATTTTTTTCCCTTTGATTGGCAGTGAGAGCTTATTTGACCCAAAAATCTAATACGCTCAGTGAATCAGTCGATTACGAGATGGGTGAATGATCCCGATCCGCATTAATGAATTCATGGTGCTATACGATTACGCTATACGAAACTTTTTAATCCGGCAGTGCCATACAAAGAGTTTTGCGTTTTTTCTCGGGAAAGTTATTTTATAAATGCAATAGAAAACTTTTTTCCTGTGTTTGCATAGCCTGATATAAACACGAGAGGGGTTGGGAGAATTCGAGACAGTTATGCAAAACCGAGACGGAGTCGAGGGTTTGCATAACTGTCGAGAATTCTCCCAACGCCTCTTTGTATGGCACTGCCGGATTAAAAGAGAAATTCTTACCAGTCGCAAAGTCTTGTCCACGAAGTCTTGCACGCGTAATCACTTCTTGTTTTGCAAAAAGATGCTTTCCAAAATACGGATTTTTCTAGCTTAAAATGTCAGCTTAAGCAAAGAAAAATTGACACACCTTCTTTGTAACGATTTTCCAAGTTTCAGCCGACGAAGGAATGAGTAAATAAAGTAAACTTGTGGAGTTTTGAACTCGAAAACTTTTTCAAATTCGTGCTTGCGTGATTAGCGCGCGAAAAGCAAAACATCTTGACGTCACAACCGTGTTTACATTCTCTCATGTAAACACTCCTCTCGGCCAATCAGAGGGCGCGTACTATCTTAGTTATTTTATAATTAAGTGTAATATCTTCTAGTTCCTGTTTCTGCAAACTATCAGTATCTTATTCAAACGTTGCCAAGTCCCTAGGCCTCATTATTATGCGTGGCCAATGCGTTTCGGGTCACGTGGTCCGAGAAAGTTCGTCTCGGATACGTCACCGAAATGCATTGACCGAGAGGGCCTTGAACGACGACATACAGGGACTAGGCAGATTCAAACGCAGTCGACCACATTTTTTGCGGCATAAGAAACGTATACAGTCAGCTACTAAAAGCGAAGGTGTTAGTAACGAGTCAAAAGTCAAAAGCAGGAGTTGCTAACTCATTTGCAAGTACAATACAACACTAGCACTATGTCTACGACACCCGATGAACCAGAAAGTATCTATCTCGAGCTCCAAGGCTGACAGAAGCTTATCAAGACTATGACGATATCGTCGGAGAAGCAGCAAGAAAAGTGAAAGTTGATGAGAATCTTTATCAGAAATACAACAAAAGAGAACAAACCCCATCAATTTCTGAGAATGCTGTGCAAGAGGACCTCAGAAAACTCCGGCGAATGCAGGTCTTTATGTGTGCTGCTTTAGCCACGACCCTCCTAATTGCTGCTGCCACATTAGGATTTGTCATCATGATGAAGTGGTCTGGAAAAAAAGATCTAAATGCATCAAAAAGCACGGTGCAAGGTAAGAACCAGTGAACAATTTATACCTTAAGGTTATTAGAGATTTACAGGAAATCAAGAGCCAGCTCAACCAATCAGAACGCAACATTGATAATAGACTACTAGCTGGATTTGTATCATATATATTTGATTTTTGGGTTATAAGGTAATTGTTTTAAAAATATCATACGACTATCTCCAGGGGCACTCAACGAGAATATAGTTCAAAACCACTTAAACATAGCATTGTTGAACGTATTCTAGTATTTAAACGGTAGATATAGGCATATTTTTATCCCCTAAAACTTTTTCATCTGTTCGGATTTCCTAGCTGAAAGTCTAGTGATCCGACAATTATAGGGATCAAAACTTACCTTTTCGAAAATTTCTGCCAGAAAAAAGGCTCCCGAAAATTCTAGGTGACCTTCTTAGGGTAAAAATCCGTTGGAAATGGGCAATTATACCACTTTTATATGTTCGAAAATCCTTGGAGAGGCAGGCAAGCAAGAAATTTTACAACAAATGTTCCGAAAATTCTAGGTCTCAAATCGTCTTCCGAACAGATATTTTCCGAAAATTGACGTTGGGTGCCCCTGTATCTCGTGACTTTAATACAATAACATTCTATTTTTGTCATGTTATAATGATAAAGCATTTTTATATAATTAAGTAATATTTAAATGTGCTCAGGTGCGTAAAATCACGATTAAAAAGCGAATTATCCCTCTTACTGTGCTCTGAAAACACCCTTTTTATTAAACTGACCCTTTTTATTAATTATACTTTGGCTGCGGGGTGTGAAACCACGATTTTGACCCTTAACCCTGCTAGAGTGTTCGATGGAGTTTTGTAAGATGACTCTAACTTTTGATTCTGTAGACAAAATCTTATGATGTGACCATTCAAATAAAAGCTCTCTGCCTGTACTTACACATGATGCTATTTGTTTTTCAAAATTTCACAAAATGAAATGTGGAAATTTGGTCGAAATTTGCCTTTGGCTTAATTTGGCAGTGAAAGGGTTGAGGAAATGACAGTAAGAAATCGGCATTACTCCCTGACAGCACCAGTAGTTATTATCAAGTAGGAAATTAAAATGCCATGCATGTTTATGCCCGTTCTTCACCGTGTTACTGCGTATTCTTGCGTTTCTTCCGTTCAGCCTTAGTCAGAAATTCAGCTATTTTGTCTTCGGATAGCCATGCGAAAGATTTTTTTCTTAGATCACCATTGCCAAAGCAGCCTCGTTTCTAGGTTGATTGAATAAGTGATTGCAGTAATATATAAATCAAGCTTTTGTCTTCCTGTTACTTCTTTACGTACCCTTTATTATAACTTAGTTTATCCTTATCTTGTATACTGTGCTTCAGTATGGGCATCGACGTATCCCACAAACTTGAATCGTATTGTTCTACGTCTGAAAAAAAAATATTCCAATTATTTCCAAGAAGAAATTTGATGCTCATTTGATGCTCATCCAAATTTGATGCTCACGCTGATCCTAAATTCAAACGTTTGCAAATACTGAAATTATCTTAAATTTACTTTTTTCAAGTTTGAAAGTTTATGTATTCTTAAAGTAGGCCTGCTTCCTAATGTATTTAAAGAAACGTTTTTAATGACAAATCAAGTTCATTCCCATAATACCAGAAATTCAAATACTTTCTACTTTGCACTATTATGCACTAATTCCATTGCCTTCTTTTGTCTACCCCTCGCTATATCAGGGGCACCCAACGTCAGTTTTCGGAAAATATCTGTTCAGGAGACGATTTGAGATCTAGAATTTTCGGAACATTTGTTTTAAAATTTCTTGCTTGCCTGCCTCTCCTAGGATTTTCGAACATCTAAAAAATGGTATAATTGCCCATGTTTTTAACGGATTTTTACCCTGAGGTCACCTAGAATTTTCGGGAGCCTTTTTTCTGGCTGAAATTTTCAAAAAAGGTAAGTTTTGATCTCTATAATTTTCGGATCACTAGTAAAACTAGGAAATCCGAACAGATGAAAAATTTTTAGGGGATAAAAATATGCCTATACCTGCCCTTAAATACTAAAGTACGTTTAACAATGCTATGTTTAAGTGGTTTCGAACTGTTTCTCGGTGGGTGCCCCTGCTATATTGCACTTACTATTTGTTCGTACTTGTTTCACTATTCAAGTAAAATCACTTTATCATGACGCATGGGCTATCATCATACATCTTTATGCCGGCTCAAGATCTTACATCCTTACAACGAACGTAGAAGCTGAGGACTTAAATAAATGTTTCTTGCAATCAGCCATAGACAATCCTGTCTGAAATGCAAACAAAGCAAGAGGTTATTTTTAAGAGCAAGAGGTTATTTTTAGTGCGAATAAAGGGGCCCGCCCGCTCCTGCGTAACGTTTGTGTGTGTTAATTAAAAAGTGGGAAGGTGGTAATGTGCTAGCACACGCCTAACTTTGTAACAATGGTCGCCTTGAGAATGCCTGGGGCCAACAACAGAACGGAATATTTTAAGTAGATTGTATAAACTTAATATCCCTGAACAAGTGGGATATTATTTGTAGTGGCAGTGGAAACAAGTTGACAGCTTCAGAGTCTGGGCTGATAAAAGTCAACGAGGGAGAACATGAGTGACGCCACGATAGAGAGTCCAAGTCGCGAAAATGACCGGCGAATGCTGATCATGTTAACTGTCTTCATCTGCCTTGTTGCCGTTGTCATTTTGGTCATTGCTGCTATAATGTTATCAGTGATAATATCTCGAAATGATGATGTTGATGATGATGCTAAAGGATCAAAACTTGACGCCGCGGTGCAGGGTAAGCAAACGTTACAACTTTTTAAAAGTCCGGCTGTCTACTCGTAAAACCCTCAACTAGCGATTAAAGGCTTCTAAACTTGCCCTGTCATATCTCGGTGTAGTCCGCTCTTAGAACTTTTTCAAGAGCCCGTGCACTTGTTTTGCAGTAGGTGTCTCAGCTAGGGTAAGTATAAAAGACAAATTTGTTTCCCGGGGAATTTTAAGTTTTGTTTTTATTTTTGCATTCCTGATTCGGCATAGGCATGGTACCCAACGACTGTTTTCTGTAAAATATCTATTCGGTGAGGCAAATATTACCTAGAACATTCTATTGCTTAAACACGGCTAAAAATTTCTAGAAGAGCGTTCCATTCAGGTACAATTTTCGAAGCTTATCTAAAAAATTCCCTACTATTTTCTGAAGTGTAATTTTTCATCTTTTACTCCTTATGTTAGGCTAATTTTCGTAGAAAAAGAAAAACCGAAAATTTTCGGATTCAAAAATGAGATGGAAAGAAGAACAAGAAAAATTCTCACTGAGTTCGTAAAACGTTCAACTGCATCTAAAATTTTTGGAAAAATAATCGTGAAGCCCTTGTAATTTCGAAAAGCCCCCTCAGTTCCACTAGGATGACCGAACAGATGCAAATTTTATAGCGCTCCTTGGAATACATTTCTAGAGATCTAAAAGTACTCTGGATAGCATGCAAAGACTTTTCAATACGTTTAGGAGGAAACCGTCGTTGGGTGCCCCTGATTCGGGGGCACACAGTCAGCGGCTTTTTTTCTGTAAAAGAACTATTCGAAGGGGCAACTATTGGAGACAAATAAACTAACTTCCGAGTTAGATTTCGAGTTGGATTTTCGAGACAGGAATTTGAGTTGGATTTTCGAGTTGGATTTTCGAGTGAGGATTTCGAGTTGGTTTTCGAGTAAGGATGTAGAGTTGTTTTTTTTTTTTTTTTCGAGATAGTTACTAGTAATCCAGCTGCAATGAATCGGTTAGTTTGTCCGTAAACCGTCTCGTAGATGTCCAGTGCAATGCAGTCAACAAAAGAATTCCTGTAGGGGTGGGGTTGGTATTTTGCCTTTTTATTCTGCGACATCCCTATATAAAGTATACATGAAGGAAGAGGCAAGACATTGAGTCATACATAACGTCATTTCCCAAAATACGATAACCGGGCGTAATCTAGAATATTATGATTTTTCTTGTCATATCTATTCTGGTGGTACAAATTTAGAAATCGCGTTAAGAATTAGACACAACAAAAGGCAAACATATAAATCCTATAGTTCCATTATATTTTGAATACCAACAAATGGCTCCAATGCTGCTTTACAGAGCTTTTCTAGCTTCTTCCCTTGGCGGACACGAAGCATATATTCATAGAAATATTTGTTTATTTATTTATTTATTTATTTATGGGGCATCGAATTTTGCATTTGGCTAAGAGCACGGGTGGTTCACGTGATGCCCGCGTGCTTCGTGCGCGACGAGATTATAAACTCGCTTCGCAAGAATTATCGTCCATCTCCCTAAACATCCAAGGAAGCTTTTCTTTTTTTTCTTCTTTTATTTTTCTATATTTATGTTTAATTATCAACTATATAATGATACTCTAAAACTTAAAATCAGTTTTAAATATGAACATAACTGCATACGCTTCCAATTAAACCACAACATATCAGGCATGATCTCTAGCGATGCACGATTCAATTCAAAAACATTTTTTCAATCTTTTTCAGATAAAGACGAGTGTGAAACCAGCATCCATTCATGTGATGTCAATGCGTTTTGTAACAATACCATTGGATCTTATATTTGCACTTGTAATCCTGGGTACTTTGGAAATGGAAAATCGTGTCTTGGTAAAACCTTAAACTAATCGTCGTGCAGAGTTCATCACACTATGCAGTGCCAGTCCCTTTTTCTTGTTGCCTTTATTAGCTTTGATTCTGATATCCAGCAAACCCCTTTAATTCTCTGCTTGCAGCTAAAATGTTTTTGCGTACCTCTGATCCCGAGTTGTCGGCACCGCAGTTGATTTCAGCAGGTGGTGGATATACCTTCTCTTTTTTCCACAAAGTAGTTTTGGGTTTTCGTATCGGCGGACTCGTACTTAGTTGTCTTAGTTGCTTTCGAGGTTTGTGTTTCATCATACGGCGTTTTGTAATTAGAAGCGGTCTTGTAAACTTACGGTAATTTTGCAATAAACTGGTTTTGAGGTCCTTGCTGACCCACAGGCCCACGCATTTATTCTTGGGTGGGTGTCTTTCTGGGTAGTGTAGGCAAAATGCAATATTTGTTTGGATTTGTTTTTGTTTTATCTTCATAAATTCTCTACCTTCAGATATTAACGAGTGTACCACTAACGTCCATAACTGTGATGCCAATGCTTTCTGTGATAACACTGATGGATCTTACACCTGCGCATGCAGCCCTGGATATACTGGAAATGGAACATCCTGCGCCGGTAAATTATCAACGCATTTGCATTTTTAAGCGACCATATATTATTGCTATTAAAACTGGGGGGAAAGGGGTAGGAGAGGAGTGGGGGGCGGTGTAAATTACGTCTCTGCTCCGTTATAAGCAATATTTGTTTGGGTTTGTTTTGATTTGTCTTAACATTTAAGGTTGCTGAACACAATTTCTCTAAATCTGATTTATCCCTTTACTGTGTATTTTAACATCTTTATCATTATATAAAGAAAAAGAGGGAGGAAAGGCTGATAAAAAGTTTAACAGAAATTAATGTTTTTGTCGCCTTTGACATATCACGTGACCTCAGCGCGGGCCTGTTGAACTAGAGCTGAACATGCGTACGTGAGAGCCTTTGTTTTGTTGACTTTCATAAGTAACGTAAATGAACTACAATATCTTTAAATCTACCCATTAAAATGTGACGAAATTTGGCAGAAATCCTGTTCATGTCACGCTCAAGCCAATGAAAGCGTCAAAATATCTTTTCGACAAAAGAGTTTTATGACAAAATCAAGATTTCCATAAAGACTATTTTCTTGAAGATTTTAAAAAACTGTTTGTTACAATTTTGGTCAAGTGGTTTCTAAAAGATGAGGGTTACTAATCGAAAGCTGTGTTCAATTTTCTAAGAAAATCCAATGACTGAATTTTGCTTAAACCTAATAAATTGAATTTTTTTGGCTTGTTGTCAAACTTCCATGTTGCCATGGCAACGAAGCAAGTCTCACTTTTAACCTAATAAATGTCATGTCTGATAAATATAGATTGATTGTGCTGAATCAAAATTTTAGCGTTATACCCGCAATGACCCCAATAATTGGTTATCATCCACAACCTATAAAACTGTGTTCAGGCACCTTAATATTCTCCTTTCAGATATTAACGAGTGTACAGCCAACGTCCATCACTGTGATGACAATGCTTTCTGCAATAACACTCAGGGATCTTATAACTGCACATGCAGCCCTGGATACACTGGAAATGGAACATCATGCATCGGTAAATCATCCTGCCTAATGCATGTAAAATTATTTTAGCGAGGTCCAAGAAAGAAGCAGTACCCCATAAATGCATTAAGTAATTCTCCAAACGTATCTCTCAGCGTACTTATAGAAGCCGGTCTGATAAAGTACGAGCTTTTTCTTGGAAAAGGCACCCTGTTGTTTGATTCTCGCATGTAAGCGGCCACCTCCCGTATGAGACCACCAATGCACTACGCATTTTGTTTGGTCGCTTAGAATACGAGAGGCTTGACTGTATGTTGTGTTGTCCGAAAGAAAAGAACCTCATACGTAGAAAGCTTCCCTATCCAAGGCTTATTATTTTATTCATAGACGTCGTTCTGCTGAAAATAAGGGCTTTTTACCTTCCTTTTAGATATAAAGAATGCACGTCTAAGGTCCATAACTGTGATAATGCCAATGCGTTTTGTATTACTTTCCTTTCAGATATCAATGAGTGTACGACTAACGTCCATAAATGTGCCGCGAATGCTTTCTGTAATAACACTGATGGATCATATAACTGCACATGCAGCCCTGGATTCACTGGAAATGGAACAGCTTGCACCGGTATGTCATTACGACCAATAGTTGTAAAACTATATTATGAGGTCTAAGAAAGAAGCATCCCATACATAGAGTGCTTCTGTCCGTATTACCTTAGGGTGGATTTCCAATGTCGCGTAATTTTTACGCGCCGGTGCGTAAAATTTACATTCGCAAATAAAATAGAGGCAATACATAAAAGGTCGCACGCAAACGTAAAAGTTGAACTTCGCTCAACTTCAAGTTTAAGCTCGACACTTTGTACCTTGCCTCTATTTTATTTACTCGAGTAAACTGGGATGCAGTATTTGAATTATGTTTCGTCAAGAGCCATTATGGCTCTTGGTTTCGTTGATCCGTTTTGCCCGCATCATCTTTAATACTTTCTTAATAATTCTTTCCTTTCAGATATTAACGAGTGTACGACTAAAGTCCATAACTGTGATGCCAATGCTTTCTGTAGTAACTCTGAGGGATCTTATAACTGCACATGCAGCCCTGGATACACTGGAAATGGAACATCATGCACCGGTATATATATTGTTTGTTTATTATTAAAAACAAAGCTAACAAAACCCCTGATGCCCGTTTGGATATTCATGCTCGAGGTTTTTGGCAGAGACAGAGATCTGCATTCTTCGACGTTCGGGTGTGTCACCCTAATGCAGACTCTATGTATGCGGAAAGAGTAATGGAGATCGAACAGGGAACGTTCACTCCCGTAGTTTTCACGACCACAGGTGGAAAGGCGGATGAGTGTGTTAAGTACCACAGCAGACTTACGGAGCTGATCGCAAATAAGAAGGGAGAAAGTTACTCAAGCGCAATTTCCTGGATAAGAGCTAAAGTATCTTTCGCCATCGTACACTCTGCGATACTATGTTTGCGAGGCTCAAGATCCAGAAGAAGACAGCTAGACTTTGTTGACTCAGACCTACAGATTGATATTATTAGAGCCTGCCCGCATTAATCTTTTTTGTTTTGTTTTGTTTTTTTAAGGATCTTTTTCTAAAGAATTAGGAATTTTAGAAATACGAGATTTTATTTTTTTTTAATTGGTTTTCTTTTTAATATCACAGACGGAAAATTCTCTTTTGTAATGACTTAATTTAAAATTCTGGACTGCCTGCAAGAGTCATTGACCGCATCCGAGCCACAAGGAATGTATTTGCGAAATCGTTATTGACAAAGCGATTGCTATTCTTATGATTTATATAATTCTTTACGTTATATAGTGCTTAATTATTACTTCAATATTTCTGTAAATTATGTGCATATTTTTGTTGTTAAAGTTCAATAAAATTATCATTATTATTATTATTATTATTATTATTATTATTATTATTATTATTATTATTATTATTATAATAAACGGAGTGACAAACGGAGACCCTTCCTAATGATCTGTGTCAGCTCGTTACTTTGACACCCGCTCAAGGAGGGCTAGGCGTACCCGACTTACGGTTTGAAGCTCCACAGCAGTTTGCTGATTCTACGTCAATAACAGCATCGCACGTAGATTCTTTTACCACACAGTGCATGTTCATGGTGGCAGGCGAGAATTCCACGGCAGAGTTAAAAAGACAACATCAAGCCTTGAAAACTGCGTCGGTGAAATCCAGAATGGAAAGTATTGATTCCACTCTACCCTCGGATCTGCTGCGGTCAGTTAACCAATCTAGAGACAAGGGTGCGAGCTCATGGCTTGACGCAGTACCTCTTGTCGATCAAGGTTTAGTGCTGAATGAACAAGAATTCAGAGACTCTCTGCGTTTAAGGTATAATATGCCCCTGACCGACTTGTGGTGAGAAGTATGCCATCTGCCATGCCCTGTCATGCAAAATTTTATGTCAAATTCTGCCACCCATCTGTTTCTAGTAACGTAACAGTAGCCTTTTTTTCCCTCCTTTTAGATATTAACGAGTGTACGACTAACGCTCATGACTGTGATGCCAATGCTGTCTGTAATAACACTGAGGGCTCTTATAACTGCACATGCAGCCCTGGATACACTGGAAATGGAACATCATGCACCGGTATATATATTATACTTACACTGATATGCTCCCGCTCGTGCAAATGTTTACGTAAGAGATTCGAGTGAAACAGTTAGTTTTGTTTTCCCGAGAGTCCTGAAGTTCCCAGAGACGAAGTCGAGGGAAACATCAGGACTCAAGGGAAAACAAAACTAACTGGTTTCCCGAGGAACCTGACATTAAGTGTTTGGTTATATTTCTGGACTTTCACTTCAACAGCAACAAAAGAATAACCGGAGAGAACCAAAACAGTCGACTCGGCACTTATAAGAACACAAATTTAATTCTCAAAACCACTGAATGAATGATTTACAAAGTGCTTTCCTTATATTATCTGCATCTTTTTCCTGCACTAGCTACTGTTTCTCTTCTGGGATAATGCATCAGTCAATTCCACCTGCGCCCAGCCCTCCCCCCCCCCCCCCCCTCCCGGGCTGACCCCGGGGCATTAGCATTTTTTTTTGCCTTGGATGGCAACTTCCCAGGGGTGGGGACTCTTGAGCTGTCGAATCCCCCGGGGTGGGGACGAAAAAAGAGGGCAAATGCCCCGTCCTCTGTCAACACTGCAACCTTTTTTCATCGATCGCACAGTCGAATAGTGCTATTTTAAGCATTTTTATGTGCGATTTTTTGTTTCAATAAACGTCTTCCTTTGTAATAGCGCTAGGATTTACGCCGCGACGACATGCACCAGTTTATGGTTTTAGTATTGATATAAAATTGTTGACATTAAAATAAATAGAGCGCTGTAAAGTTATATGTTATGAATAGTTTTATAGATATGAAAGGATGGTCTTTAAATAATATCAACAGAAATTTGATTCAATAACCAAAAAACGTTAATTCACATCGATAGCTCCAATTTTCCAATGAAGAAATGCATGCATAAAATCAAGAACATGCCTTTGCAACCCTCTTCAATTTATTCCTGTCCTTGACAGATGAGCTAACTGTTTTTTTTTTCCACTAAAACCTTTTGTGTAGTTATATTCTGATAGGAAACCGCGTGCCTGTCAAAAGCTTGGGAATTGCCCGGGGGTTGGCGAATGCCCGGCCCCCGGGCATTTCAAAATTTGCAAATGCCCCATCCCCGGGACTGACATGGCGGACAAATGCCCTGCAGTGGCCCGGGGGGGAAGGGCTGGGCGCAGGTGGAATTGACTGATGCTTAACTTTGAAAATCGTTTTTAGCTTGAGGCTTCCTGGTTGTGTTGTTGTGTTCATCCACGAAAAAGAAAACTGGCAGTGTTTTTCCCGCCTTCTGTCACGCCACTTTCCACCATGCCTTGATCACGTGCTGTAATGTATCCCGAGCGGGCTACATTTCTTAATGTATCGCGATCGGGATACATTTGATTTTAGTCAAGGCCACGTGACCAAGAATCAACCAATAGCAAGTCCCTGTTTAGTTGAGTGAAAGTCTAGAAATATAACAATTATTATTATTACTCATTAAACATATTATTTTTAAACATATTCCTCATTAAACATATTCCTACTACTAATTTCTCTCGGTGGCTTTACTCGACCATAAAACAAGGAGGTTTTATCTAAAGTAAATGGAGGAAGAATAATGAGAGAGCCGTTGTTTTGGACGCGAACCTGACGACTTCCGTATTTGAAGGAGCTTGGCAATCTGGCTTGTTTTGACTTCGGGTTTGTTTTAATTTTCTAGTGCCTTTTACCAGGAATTTTACAACAAATGGAACCACTGGGCGACAAGGGATTATTCAAACATTCATAGTTCCGCACACTGGTGTATATCTGGTAAAGGCCTGGGATGCCCGAGGAGGAACACACTCGACAAACTACGGATCTTTTCCTGGAACGTACTATGGTGGTAGAGGGGCAAGGATGCAAGGGACGTTTACCTTGAATAAAGGAACTGTACTGAATATTGTGGTGGGAAAAAGAGGAGGAGATTCAGTGCAGGTAAAAGGAGGACAGTCCACTAACTTGACAGCTGCTCAGTTGGGACTGTCTGTAGAGGACAATGCTGGTACTGGGGGAGGCGGAGGGAGCTTTGTTTATACAACAAGTAACGTGCTTTTTTTAGCTGCTGGAGGAGGAGGGGGTGCATCTAGCGGGTATAACGGGGTGGATGGTCAGGCGGGTACTAACGGCACCAGTAGCGTTGGAAAAGATTCAAGTGATGTTCGTAGCGGAGGATCTGGAGGGAATCCTGGTCAGTGTAACAGATTAGGCGGTGATTGGCATGGGGGAGTGGGTGCGGGATGGTTAGGCCAAGGTTGTTCCAGGGTCGAGTCCGAGCATGGTGAAAGAGGTGGATCGCGTGCTCAGGGCTGGGTGGGTGGACGTGCTGGAAGAAGGAATAGTGGCTACAACGGAGGGCCTCCCCCTGGGGCCGTCGAAGGGTTTGGCGGTGGCGGAGGGGGAGCCGAGGATAATGGTGCATCAGGAGGAGGCGGGGGGTACTCTGGGGGAGGTAGCGGCACACGCCCAAACCAAGCAGGCGGGGGAGGGGGCTCTTACTGTAGTGGCTCGAATTGTTCAGGGATGAGTGGAGGTAACTCAAATGACAGCGGACTTGTAAAAATCGTGGAATTGTCTGTCTAAACTAAGAAGCTAACGCCATGACAAAAAAAATCGTTTCCACTGTCGGTTTATTACTGATTATTATTAGAGTGTTCTGTAGTAGAATGTCAAGTACTGTATATTAATGTATTATCGTAATTTGCGATCGAATACAATGAACGTTAATCAGCAGAAATAATAATAATAATAATAGTAATAATAATAATAATGATAATAATAATAGAGACAACCACATTATGATGGCCTCGTGTAGGTATATAAGAGATAATGATCGTATAAAAGTTGAATAATTTTCTAACTATTAGGCTTCTAGTAGAGATAATTATATCATCATGTCGTTGCGTAGGTTTTAAATTGTATGAGAATTTAATAATATTCTTAATTGGATTTTTAAGTAGAGAGATTCATATCATTATGTATATTAGGATCGTATTAGGTTTCGTACCGACCTTTTAAGTATAGCTTCTCATGTGGTGTAGGTTACGTTATGCGCCCTATACTACTCATAGTGTGGACAGCATTCCAAAGTTTTATACTGCGAGGTAATAATAAAAACGATTTATCCTCAGAGTGGCTAAAACTCTTTGTTAATTCTTAGCCTGAGATATGAAGAAAAGCTCTACTTCACGGACGATCCATCTGTACCCTTGTCTTGCACTGCGCATTACCTACGTTGCATAACTGTTGCGATATCATAGATGACTGTCTGGCCGCCTGAAGGAAGGAAACAAACATTTTATTTTTCATTTGTCTAGTTAAACATTTTATTCACGATTATAAGATTATAACCTCTCTTGGTCAAAAAAGGGGTTAGTCTTGAAACTGGCCCCAGTTCCTTCGCGTGTACTTATCATTTGGAGCCGAAATTGCCGGCCTTTGCATGTTGTCTTTTTACAATGAAGAACGAAACGGTCACGTTTTTATTGGTGACATTTAGTCGTAATGGGTACGCACACCAAAAAAAAAGTGACTTAAGGAACATTTTTTTGTTTGTTTTTAAAAACGGACACAGAGGAGCTATTCTTAATGTCAGACGGCACAGTAGTCGCGTAGTCCAGAGTGAGGGGGCTGCCAATGTTCTCACATTAAAATGAGGAATACAAAGAAGATTTTTAGATGATGAACGTAGCTGCATGACGAGATGGAATGGTACTGTTGCGGTCTAATTTTGTTACATTATTTGCAAGATCAGTTAATCATGATTGGGAAATCTTATAAAACATTATAGCCCAGATAAATTCGGTTGGCTCTGGAGGAGGAATCGGCGTCTTACCGTATTCAGCAGGGGGGAGGGGGTTCGTACCATTGTGGCTTAAATTGTTAATGCGTGACAGGTGGTATGATGAACTTATACAAATCATGAAATTGTCTGTCTCTACTTGAGTAATATAGAACTGTTAAAATTTCTGATGACTTTACTTATTTAATATTCATTTGTTTTATTTTTTAGTGTTTATTTATTGACGGTGAAGGGTAATTTGCATGTAAGTGTAAGTGAAAGGCAGCGTTTCGTCGAAGTTTTTGTCTTCAGAAATCGTAAATTCACATAAAAGAATTATGATTTCATAAAAATTGTATAAAATGAAACGAAGAAAGCCAGGATATTTTAGTTCGATGGAAAAGATACGAGGTAATTTGCATACTGACCAAAACAACTTCCGAAACAATTCGACTTCGTGCTTGTTTTCCTTGCATTAGATACATCCCGCTGGATTAAAACCTTACAATATTTTTTAGAATCAAAATGATTTACACGTTGAGTTAGAGTGCAGTTCCTAAAAAAAGAAGTGTAGCCTAAAAGCACGTCACGTTGAAGGTAAATTAGGCTGATTAAACAACAGGACGGGAACGTCTGTTGACGACTGGAAAGGGCGCGGAAAGGACTAAACACGACTTCCGGTGCTCAATTTACCGCCCTGCCATTGGCCAAGACAGTTGTTTGATTTGCGCGCGCAAATATTCTACTTTATACTGTGGTTTATTTTGTAAAATCGCATCGTCTTTTCCCTAATGTTATATGTCTACTTAAACCAACCTAGGGGGAACCTAGACCCCATATAAACCCCAGGCTTCCAGTTAAGGCTTTCCCCTCACTATCTTTTTCTATATTTTTCAGTATATGTAACCTGTAAAGTGACGAAAACAAATCAATCAATCAATCAGGGAATCAATTTTCCAATTTTTACGTTAATAGGGACAAATACCGAATCAGTGGGGGATCCAGGGGGGGGGGGAGCCTGGGGAGGCCGCCCCCCCCTCCCCCCACCTTATTTTTAGACCAAACTGAGACCGGGCTCCCCCTTATCTCAGGGGTCTGGATCCGCTACTGCGGAAAGCTCTTGCGCTGACACGAAAACTGTATTGGATAGGACTTTTGTTCGCACATAAGAAACGTGATTTCGGCGCGATTTCTGTAACGTAGCGAAGCTTCTCCGCGCCAATCTCAAAATGGGATGGTTATATATCACATGGGTTTCTGCCGCTTTTCGTCGCAGTGTGAACAGGCATTCGGACCGTGGGAAGTAAATGAGTAGAAGCGAGGATTGAAACCCACCGAGAAGGAAGTAAACATTTAGAGGTGAGGATTGAGATTTAGTGTTCCTAACCCTCTCGGGAAGATGTGGTGAACGACTTGTTCCAGTTCTGTGCCCGATTGCTTTTGATACCGTACGCTCCGGATAGTTTTTCATGTCCGCACGAACAGCTATCCCGTATGGTTTATGCAGTGGTCTTAAGCTAGGGCGTAATTGTGATAATTCGCGTAACAAGGAGCAGCTAAACTTTTATTTAATAAGTGACGATTCCTCAGGGACCCATTGAAGAAAAACTGCGCCTACTTTTTCTTTTGTTTTCAAGACGGTGTATCGCCGCTGCAGTTAAAGACAAGGTCTCTGACAGAATTGAGGCAGTTAATTGAAAGCAATGTTAAATGAAATGGAAGCACCTTTGAAGTTTACAAGTGTAATTTAGGAGGTTTGACTGAAAGCGCATTGGTTTACTAAGTAGTAAATACAGCGACATTCAGGTTTGGAATTTTGAAAATGCTCCACGTAAAAAGTGTTAAAATACTTCAAAACCGTTTAGGCTACGACTATCAACCCTAGCGGCATTTCCTTAAGATTATCTGGGACGATTTTTAAGTCTTCTTGACGTTTATGTGAACATTGACATCGTCATAGCAACTTAGTTTTGACAGCCATGTATTTCAAAAATTTGCTTTTATCGTATAACTGACAAAGACCTAATTTCTTTGTTTACTTGATTAATATCGTAGCGGGACGCATTGTCACTGATGGTTTCGTACGGTTCTTCTAAATCTTTTCCGCGCTCTGAGAATTGGTTCTTCACTTTGGAGAATATTTGCGGAGCTGGACAAACCTAAACGTAAACTATCGAAGATAAACTTAACATCGATGCAGGTAAGGTTGTTTTAGCTATGTTTTTAAACTAGGAATTATTTTGAATGAATAACAAAACAATTATTAAATTCGGCTTTCGTATCATATGAAGAATTATGGACTCCGAGA
>CALNXI010000795.1:182210-188123 GCA_942486025.1 Porites evermanni
TGAGTGTTACAAGGTGTTGTTTTGTATACATTTGGTAGCTTAGACCTCCCATTCCTACAGGGCACGGTACGAACAGACCTTCTCGAATATAAAAATCACACAATACTTCTCGTGCTTGAGCACATATCCGAAACATTTCCCAGATTTTAGGTGGCAAATACACCCAAGATTCGCAAAAAGATTCCCATAACTTAAAAAAAGGATGGATCGTGTCTACGACTAGGCATGTAAAAGGTTGTCACATTATTCTTAAGTGTCAACTGTTCACAAAAGTAGTAATTTCTGGAGATTATGGAAACTAGTTCTAACAACAACAACAACAACAAATGCCGCGTGGTGTAGAAGGGCAATTAAATTTGTCCAAATTTGCTCGTGTGAACATGAATCTATGGGTTAAAATAAGTGTAAACAGACGATTGATCTTACCAAGATATGATCATCTGTATGTGACTCCCAGAGGTGATAAATTTCCTTCCAGCGGTTGCCAACATCAACGCCTAATGACAGTATTAGAGGGCCGTGACATAAAATGGCAAAACTATCTGGATTCTTATTATATCACCTAAAGTCAAGCCTGCATAAAAAGGGTAATGGCCACTGATATGGACAGTTGGAAGCTTAATATTAAGGCTTGATAAGCCTTATAAATTAAATTAAATAAAGAATATCACTGTTGAAAAGGACTATTCATCAAAAGGCGAGAGTAGACTCCACATTAGAAATCACGTTGTCGCTGTTGTCGCCATGGCAGTGAGTGTGCCACAGTAACACCAACCTTCCATTTGAAGTCTGTAAAGAAGTGATGAGGCGTCTACCAAATCCAACATGGCCCCGGAATGACAGCGCTTGCCAACCTTAAACAGCAATGACAGAAATAACGTGTTCAAAGAAAAAGACACGTAAACAAACAGAAAAACAAACAAAGTGTACCACGGTTTACGCGCCTGAATACTTAACACCTAAGTTCGTTACAAGAGGCAGCGTATCTGGACGCACAACCAGGAACTTCCAACAACTAAAGATTTCTCTTTTTTAAAGATGCAACGGGACAGAGAACCTTTTACTGTAGAGGGGTATCTATCTGGAATAAGCTCGATTCAAGCTTGAAATTATGCAAGAATCCCGCTTTCTTCTTTAAAAAATCATCTTCCGAACGAACTTTTATATCAACAATAATTTAATTTTTAGAGTTGAATAATTTGTATTGTATATAATGAGTTATATCGTATGTAGTTAGTTATTTTAATCCAATTCAAATGCATATAATTGTTCGATTTCTGTGAATAGGTTTTACCTATAGTATTTAATTTTTACTCCATATTATCCTATTTGATCACTGAAAAGACCAAGATGGGGATGTGCTCAAAAAATGTCTGTAATGTAATGTAACGTAATGTAAAGTGGAAATTTTTTGCTGACAATGCAGGTTACCTATTTAGCCTCGTTTAGTTTGGTACAAAAATTGACGCAAAGAAAGAAAAAATCGTGCAAAAAACAACATGAGAGATTAAAAACAAGAACTACAACACCTGACGTGTATATTTTTCGTAACTAGTTTCTTATGCATTTTAGCTCTTTGCTTGTAATACAAAAGGAAATATCAGCTTTCAAAAACAATACAAAAATGAACAAAATTAACAGAAATTACGGGTGAGAAACCTGTCGATGAAACCTTTTTATCGCATTGAACAAAGGATGTTTAATTTGTCTACTATTATGGGCTAAAATTGTCCTGTACCTCCTCGTCATATATATCTACCGCAGCCTGATATTCACCCTGAAAAACAAAACATTGTAAACAAACGTTGTTATAACTTGGAAATTACAGTTAGTTTGTTAGCTTGCCAACACGCGCTTTTAAGTGAGTTTCGCGCATGCGTCCCTTAACAGTGTCTCTGTGGTGTATCTTGAGTGTAATTGAGAGCCAATTGCAGCTTAACATTCACGTGGGGCAAAATTCCTTGCAAGAGAGCATGAGACGAAGTGGGGCAAGAAAAATAACACCATTACATCATTTTAAATGCTTATCTTCTTTCTTTCAAAATGACATCGAAAACAACCCTCCACAGTTAGTATATCCCAAGTAATGCATATACCTTTTCGATGTGGTATAAAGCCCAGTGCCAGTAATTGTGACAAGCTAACATTGCTCCAGTCTAAAAGAAAAACAAAGAAAGCCAGTGGCTACCATGCGACTCGGATGGTATAGTGCAATCTGTTGCTGAATAGATGAAAGGGAAAATGGGAATCGAAGTGTGACGTCACATTACCATGGTAGCAAAATTTCTATCTCCACAATCGTTCTTGACAGAGACAGCCATTACCATTGACCAGCGATGGAAGAATAGTATTGGCCACCGTTTTGTTCTTGAGTTTAATCATAAGAAAGTCATACTTGTCAAATTTTTTCGTTTTTTTTCTGACATATTTGCAGGACTACGGTTTGTTGAGACCCCAAAATTTTACTACCATGGCAACGTGACGTAAGGACTTCTCCTGTCCATTTGCCCATTAAATAAAAAGCATGTTACAGCCAATCCTGTTGAAGAACTGGTGATAGTATGTTAATTGGTCTCTATCAATAAGGAATAGAGTTTATTCTTTCAATATTTCGATTGGTTTTTATAAGCAAGGGAATCGGATGAACCGTGCGAGCACTTAGGACTGACAGAAAATCGAAAATGGGAGTCGTAAGCCGAACTATGATAGTTCGGCTGCTGACTCCCATTTTTGATTTTCTGTCAAGGCTCCAGGAAAAACGCAAGAATCAAAACATTTCCTCCGCAAATGACTCCCTCGTTTACAATCTTATAAAAGTAGCCTGAAGGGGCATAAACAGAATTGCAAATATACTAAAACCAATCACAATGTCTGTCCTTTCTGCTTGTGACTACGACAGTCTAGTTTTCGCTAGATCGAAAGTGACGGAGTCGTATACAGAATCGGCACTCTGCTTTGAATGGATCACTAACGACTCTAGTCCAGTTCTGTCCCTCTTTGTACGCAACTCTTCCCAGCGTTTCGCGACAAAGAGTATCCAGAAACGTCCCCGACGGCTTGGTTGCAGGTGAAAACCAGGCTAAACAACTATTTATCATAAACAAGTGTAAATGCATAAAGAAGAACCATCGTACTGTCCAGTCATTTATTGTCTTGCTAAGAAATTTGATCCCATCATCTTGTCGTCCCTCCATCTCGATCACATGAGCTTCGGCATGAGTGCTCCAACAGTCCTTTGGATTCAGTTCCAAGGCCTACAATGCATTGACAAAGGCAATAAATCAGTAGAAAGTGACCGAAGTCAAATTCGACACACTTTTCCTAATTTAATTTGGGAAATGCTGAAAAAAAAAAACAAAACAAATGGTACCGCGTGAATGTACTACTGGAGAGGTTTCATTCGAATGGTCATACCATAGGATTTCATCCCCGACTCAAAAGTTAGAACTACAAACTAAATAAATAGTACCATGTGAAGTACTGTTGAAGCGGTTTTACAATGATTTGAATGGTCACACCATAGGATTTCATTCACAGACTCAAAAGTTAGAACTACAAACTAAATAAATAGTACCACGTGAGAGTACCACTCAAGAGGTTTCATTTGAATGGTCATACCATAGGATTTCATCGACAGACTTTAAAGTTTGAACTACATACTAAATAAATAGCTTTTCCAGTCTACGCTATTCGCTTTACTGAAATTGTTCACGATAGATCGTGTAAAAGCGTTAGCAAATCACTGAAAATGGCTTAGAACGCAGCTTTGTTAAGTACTTGCTAAACTCCGTTTAAATAACTGGGCCTTTGGGGTTTAAACTCTACCTTAAGAGCATATTTTTCCGCCTCCTTGTAAAAGTTTGTTTCTACNGACAGACTTTAAAGTTTGAACTACATACTAAATAAATAGCTTTTCCAGTCTACGCTATTCGCTTTACTGAAATTGTTCACGATAGATCGTGTAAAAGCGTTAGCAAATCACTGAAAATGGCTTAGAACGCAGCTTTGTTAAGTACTTGCTAAACTCCGTTTAAATAACTGGGCCTTTGGGGTTTAAACTCTACCTTAAGAGCATATTTTTCCGCCTCCTTGTAAAAGTTTGTTTCTACAAGACCAAAGGCATACATTCCTTGCAGATACCTGTGAGTAATAAAATCTAAATTAAGGTGGTGTAGAACACAAACCGTTTATACAAAACGTCGATCTGTTCATTGTGATGGGAAGTAACTACATACAGTATACCACAGTATACCAGTGAAAGAGGCCGGGGAAGGAGAACCAAAGAAAGACAAAATAAGAGAAAAATAAGGGTGCATTTCCACTGTCGTGTAGTTTTTATGTGCTTGTACGGGTACAACTTACGTGGGTGAATAAAATGGAGGAAATTATAATTTTATGAAAGGTCGCGCATTAACGTAAAAGCTACGAGACCCTGGAAATCCGCCCTTACCTGTCTTACTTAGCCTGCGCCACAAACAAAACTAAACTCTGGTTAAGTCCGTGTGCGAAACAGCGCTGGAATCCTTGTTTTAGGCCCCCATCTGAGTATCAGGATTTGAGCATGCGCCATGGTAGGTCTGTTTGTCGATTGCCAATCAGAATGAGAGGAAAAACGAAACGTATTTCCGGGAATTCGTTGAGTACGTTGGGGGACTAAAACAAGGATCACGACGCTGCTTTGCAGACGTTACTAACCGGGGTTTGAATTACGTTTTGCGACGGGACCTTACGAAACTGGCAACGGGAAGGTCTAAAAAGCAATAGGTTTAATCAGCAAAATAACAACTCTGCAACGTGTATCACGCTTTTTTGTAAATTTCTCCGCTGTACCTTCACAACCACGCCGTTTTCATGGACGTCGCCGTTGTCTGATCATAGGATCCCTGAGCAAATAATATAACGCTTTTTGCTTAGCGCCCGCGCCTGAGATTTGAAGAAAAGGCTTGGTTACCAAGACTAAATCAAATACTGGCGGTCAGTTTGAACAGGTTTGAATCGAACGATGCATTTTTTTCGTCTTTTACAAGGGATATATGGGAGAAAAACGAACAGGAAAGACAAAAAACAACTGCTATGTGAGTAACTAAAGTATAAATGAGACAAATTAACGTTTATTTAGTCGAAACTGATGTTTCTTATAGCTAATACTTTGCCCAGAGAGTGACCTAGTTGTGTCTTGTGGGGTTACGGGTACATACACTGTACATGTAGAAGAACTACTAGGAAAATAGTACTTACCGCCCCTATAGTTTCTGTTGCATGGGACCTATGATCCCAATTGACAGGGGCATACCCAGTCTTTTCGCAAGGTGGGTTCTAACTTGATTGAAATTATTGATTATTCACCCAAGAGAGCCCAATAAGTTATACAGTAATCCAGAATGCATGATGCATATCTCACATGTAGAAGTAGAAGAACAATTCTTGATATTTTTTCCCTAGGATTCTTATTTCTCAATTTGTTTTCTGAAGGTCAGTGCATAAAGGGGATACCAAAAAATCTCTTGAACCCTACCTCCTGTTAGCTGTTAGCCTGTGAACACACGTTATTTCCGGTCGTTGCTTCTCTCCATCCGAAAAGGATGACCCGAAATACATCTGTGTTTGCAGGCTAACCCCCCTGGGAACACTCTTCGTTTGTCCCTACCCCACTGGGCATCTCTGTGTCAAGTTAAGTCATAGCCTCCTTTGCAGCCATTTTATCTTGTCACAGTCATTGTGTGACAAGACAAAGAACAGTCGCAGGGGAGACTAGTAAGTCTATAAAACAAAACCATCTCATCCATAAAGTGGCATGCCTTCTTTCCAGTGAGGAAGTACACGGGCAATGGAATCTCTGATGTGCTCTTGGTAACCCATGTAGAAATATGAATCATGAGCCATTTTTAGTGCAAACATGTCTGTTGGATTTTC
>CALNXI010000796.1:6203-16864 GCA_942486025.1 Porites evermanni
CAGTCCTCTCTCAAAAATCGGAGAAAATGCGTTTGGTGCGCACTTTCTGCAGCTCTACCGCAAAAACGAGTACGGTGACCCCCATTTTTTATTTCATGATTTTAATAAGGACAGTGCTTCCTTTCGATGAGAAAAAAATTGGCACAAATCTATGTTCAGTTTTTTGGAAATTTTACTAAATTGTACGGATTGAGCCATCACGGGTCGAAAAGCGCGCGTCCAATTTAATTCTACTTTGGAGCGTAAAGTAAAAACAAGGGCATTAAAGGGCATTTTTCTGGTACGTAAGTGGATAAACAATACATAAAAGTCAAATTCTGTGTGATGTCACATGCATCATCGAAAAAATCTCTCCTTTTTGTCTAGTTTTGCGCTGCCCGCGGTTTTTGTAAAAGGATCCTAAATAGCCGTATTTGTCAGCATTGTGACGTCAAAACGAGCACGGTGACCCCCACTTTTTATTACTTTTTTATCATCTTCTTGACTTGTTACATCAGTGTACCAAGTTTTAGCTAAAATCTATGTTAGGTTCTTTTACTATGGAATCACCTTAAAGTGATTGATCTGTGCATCCGTTGGCCTTTATAACAGGTGGCACTTACTTGAAGGTCATACGGGGTGGCATTTAAGTTTTTGCTTTTCTATTTGAGTCAGAGGAACTGACATATAAATCAAGTAGAATTACGTTCCTTCTGGTGCAAAAAGGGCAAATGGGGTAATTGTATTCGGCAGGAGTTCCTGATGTCAACATAATGTCAAGTTACAGCTGTAGTTCATTTATGATAAATCAGTCCTATTAAATTTCTCTTATCTCGGTCCTTTATCGTAAAACCTGTGAGGTATTTTCTTCATAATAGTTTTTGGATATTTTTTGAATGAAAAAGATTAATTATTAAACTATGCAGCGGAAACAATTCTTAATTGTTAACTTAACAATAACAATTCAGTAATTTCATTGACAAAATCAGCGGAGAAACGGCTTATATCAGAACCGACCTCACTGCTGGGTTTTGCCCCTCTTCCTTATTTGTAGTGAGGTTTGACTTTTGTGTTTCTTAGAACAGGAAGTTGACTGAAGTTCTTTTCGTAATTAGTAGCTGTCAAATTGCATGAGTGTGACTCGGACTACTGTGGCTGAACCCCCACCCTCTCGAAAAGTTATTCTTTTAAGCCCTCTGTAGCCTGTACCCAGACGTTGTTTCTGGCGCTCGACGGACTTTAAAGAGAAAATAAAGGGTCTGTGAACAGGCCAGGCTCTCTGTGGTACACAGAGAAACGTTCATCTAATACTCTGGAGTGTTATGTCACATGGTACACCCTGAAATGCCAGTTCCAAGGGTTGTTTTCAATTGAGATTACAGGCTTTGATACTGACTTACACACGTTTTGTGTTGCACCGAGTTATCTGTGTTGTTCCAGCGCTATTTAAACTCTGTTTTTGTATCTTAATCCGATATATTTGTTTTAAAAGTCGAGTTATGTTTAGAATGAAATCAAAGCAACAAGTCAAACGCCCAACTTTAATGTACTTTAGTACTGATACAAACAGTTCAAGAAAGACGCATCACTCCATATACGGCTCAGCAATGAAATCTAACAATAGTTTTTCGTTGAGTAATAGCGAAAAGCCGCGTGAACAATGTGATCAAATCACGATAACACAATCCTCCTATTATATCGAAAGACTTATGAGAAAGCCCTGGTTTAAGTGTGTTTGTATTTAAGTACCAACACGGAGACTTTTTTAAAGGGGCTTTTTTATGTCTGGTAGGCAATTTTGTCGCATTCAAATTAGTCACCGAAACCCGCTATTTTCTTTTAGAGTTATAAAATACAAAGCCAGCCGTGATGGTTAGAGGTGGATACGGTTAAAACAGGATGGATTTAAATGTGGTAGGACCCCGCCGTTGACATAGAAGAATGCTTTATTGAAACACCTCACCAGCAGTATTGATTGATATATGAATTATAATTTCAAAAGTCCTTACCTACTGACTATATCAAATCCTACAACTACAAACATTTAAAAAATCTTTGACTAATTATGAAAAAATGCCTGTGCATGCGTAGTAGAGGAACCTGGGGTACATCTGAAATTGGTCGGGGCTCAGAACGGCTGGTTTCAAAGATTTTTGAACAAATAATTCGATAAATTAGGGGTAAGGGAAACTCTTTTCATCATATTCCTAAAATTTGGATATGCGCTAACGTCACTCCTCTTGCCAAAGTTAACTACAGAGAGGATATAGGAAAAGGTCTTAGACCAAAGTCTTAAAGAAAGGGGGATCCGGCGGCATGCTTTCCTGTTAAAATCTGAATATACGCTGGTTTTTGGGCATGGTAAACTGTTTGCATTATTACAGATGCCGTCATTGCAAAACTTGAGTATTTTCTTTAATGACCCTCCCCCCTTTTCACCCAATATTTTTCACCTGTCTCCCCCTTTAAAGCCGTATTTTTTCGCATGCCCCCCTTCCAATTCCACCCGCGCCCCCCCCCCCCCCCCCCCCCCCCCCCCCCCTTAACAGAAGAAAAGGCCCCCCCCGCGGGGGAATTTTATTTTATTTTTTTCTTCTTCTTTCTGGGTTCGTAAGGAGGGCTTTTTTTAAAATACTATTTTTGTTTTTTACAGTGACCGTCACAACAGGAGATTCTTGTTAAGACCCCCCTCCCCTCCCCTCTGCCAGTTAAAGAGATGAACGGTCCCTCGAGAGGTGAAATTTTATTGTACTTATGTCCTCTAAGTTCAGGTGTCAGACGAGGGTCTTTTATAAAAAATCGGTTTTTGTACAATACCGGCATCGACAGCAAGTGGATATCTTGTGAAAGTGGTACCAGAGCGGCCATTTAAATGTAATGTCACCTTTCTGAATTATGGTTTGACGATTGTAAATAAAGAAATTTGGATAAAACATGAACTGGTGAATTAAGAAATTTTTACGGAGAATCGATCTAATCGAATCGCCTATTAGTTAATCTCAAAGTAGAAATTAAAATACCATTTTTCGTTAAAATCAAGGCGAACTTTGATTGTAATTTATTTCTCATATCAGTATTAGGTTCTGTCTTGGAAATTCTATTTAATAAACCGCAGCGCTTTCTTTGTGAGCGTGCTGACCAGCCATGATTGTTCAGAATATTCTCTTTCAATGCAGTTTATCGCATCGTCTAGTTCTTTCCAAGTTAATAACTCCAGCAATCTTGAAGCAGGGGAAGGGTAGCCGAACCCAACATAGCTATCTGGAATAATACAGTACCAAATAAGAAAATGATCTTCTGAAATGACTGGACGTTGAGATAGACCACTGTTAAGCTCCTTGCCTGTCTGTCTTTTTTCAATCACGAATATTTTTGGCTTTCCCTCCAGCGTGCGGCATTTATTGCTACAGAAAAGTGATGTGATTGTCTCAGGTTCAACAACCTCGTCATCAGTTCCACATATTCCATCTTTGGTTCCATCGCTTCGGATCACGCACCAAAAACAGTCATCACCAGAAAAGTCTCTTTGTGCGGTGTGTGTTAGTTCCTTTAACATTTCCTCTTTGTCCAAGAAATCGTGCTTCCTCATTCTAAAACCAAAGCCCTCCATAAAAAGGAATGGCAGACGCCGCTGAGATCTGAGGTTGTCTATCATCAAGACATAACCAGTTGTCACTGTGTAGTCATCGTGGGCCACTGGGGGTCTTCCTACAAATGTATTAAGTTGAAGTACAATAATTAACAAATATTCAGAAATTATTTGATATCATAAGTTGCACATTTGTTTTTTCTCAAGCCTCCCGCCCCCTTCTCCGGGCCTGGTCTCGTTGCGAGCATGAATTTTAAAAGGAAACAGATTAACACAAAATGACCTATCTACATTTGTGAGCACATCACTGGGTATCGTAGTTAAACAAGAGACGTCATATATATCTTACCTGGAACAGCATGAGGCTCATACAGTATTGTTGACTGCCGAGTTTCTAGTGTACCTAAGAAGGATTAAAATTGATATCGAAATCAGCTACAACGCAGAAGACAAGATGATACCCATGCAACACCTTCGCCTACATGTAGCTGATCACTACTCTTTCCGTGGCAACCTTTTGGCGAATTCTTGTTTGCATTTTTTACCTCACTGGCATAGGCTATTTATTATCTAATGAAGCTTATAAATGAAATTTCTGAATAGAGCATACCAATTTCAGTCATCTCTGAAAATTTGAGCATGATATACCAAATAGTTTCGGCCAGATTCTCTTTGAAAACCCCCCAAATTTACAAAGAATGTATTGAGCTCATTAATTAACGTTTTGCCAGCCAGTAATTTTGCAGTTTTTTATTGCTGCTCCTTGTTACTGATTGCAAAGAGCTGAAACTTGCCCAGACTGCATAAATTAACGAGTTCTTTTAATTTTTAGCATAGGGTATTCGGCTACATCCTCTATGGGTTTACTCCTATGCCAATAAGCAAAAATTGGAAACAATGACGTCGTGATGAATCCGCCTTAAGACGGGTTTACAGGGCAAGACAGCAAACTGACTGAAGGGAGGGAGGAAATGAGGGAGGCGAGCGAGTAAGTTTGGCAATGCTGCTTGTTCTAATAAATTTTTAGAATGGTACTTAGGTTATTAGAATGGGGGCACTTATTGGAAGGGGGCGCGTAATGGAATAGGGGCACTTATTAATAAAAACACGTTTGAAGGGGAGGCGCTTATTCGAAAGGGGACTCTTATTAGAAGGAGAGCGCTAAATCGAATCCTCACGGTATCCCCCCCTGGTTAAGTTAATATAAGGCAAATAATACGTTTTTAAATAGTCTTGGAAAGGACGGCGTTGATGCCTAAGTTAAATTTATTTATAAAATAACTAAGATAGTACGCGCGCTCTGATTGGCCGAGAGGAGTGTTTGCATGAGAGTATGTAAACATGGTTGTGGCGTCAAGTTGTTTGGTTTTTCGCGCGCTAATCACGCAAGCACAAATTTGAAAAAGTTTTCGAGTTCAAAACTCAAAACGTTTACTTTATTTACCCATTCCTTCGTCGGCTGAAACTTGGAAAATCGTTACAAAGAAGGTGTGTACATTTTTCTTCGCTTAAGCTGACCGTTTTAAGCGAGAAAAATCCGTATTTTGTAAAGCATCTTTTTGCAAAACAAGAACTGATTACGCGTGCAAGACTTCGTGGACAAGATTTTGCGACTGGTAAGCATTTCTCTTTTAATCAGTCCCATACAAAGAGTTTTGCGTTTTTTTCTCGGGAAAGTTATTTTATAAAAGCAACAGAAAACTTTTTTCCTGTGTTTGTATAGCCTGATATAAACACTCGAGGCGTTGGGAGAATTCTCGATAGTTATGCAAACCCTCGACATCGTCTCGGTTTTGCATAACAGTCTCGAATTCTCCCAACACCTCTCGTGGCTATATCAGGCTCTGCAAACACGGAAAACGTTTCCTATTGCTTAAGTCAAAAGTTATGGAAAGGGCTAAGGTCATCTGCTATTTAATGTATCAGTTTAGAAAACAGATTGGTAGTTTATGTACTTAAATTTTTCGGGTTTTTAGCGTCTCAGCGTGGTAGTGTAGTTCGAAGGGAGAGCGATAAGGATATGAAAGGTCCGGGTTCAACCCTGGGCTGCGATTTTCTTTCTTTTTAATAGAAACACTCTCAATAGCAGGTCAATAATAAGTCTCTTAAAAATGGCAGCGACCGTTTATGAAAAGGACAACTTCCTCGCCAACTCCTACTTGAGGGGCGTTTGCCGTGAAAAGGAAGAGAGAAATATGACGCAGGAGAGCAAGCTGGGCGCGCGAGTGACGAGGGAAAGGAACACCTGCAACAGTCATAATACAGAAAAATAATACATCTTAATTCCCTCATGAAAAGGTAGACAATTTGAAAAGAACATGATAAATATTTGAACAAAATCTCGTTGTGAATTCTGCCCCTTCTCCTCTCTCTCACCTCCACTTTCCCCTCCCTTTTCGCCTTTTCGAACCCTCTTTATACAAAGGGACAGCACCAAGTCAATACAAATATCTTTTGTGCGAAGAGGTTAAAGCGGGAAATGTTTTGACCGTTTACTTGATGATCTCCCACATTTTATCTTTGTCTCCCTTAAAACTGTAAGAGTATCATTATAAAAGAGAAAAGATTCATAATTCCAAAATAAAACTATACATGTAAGTTGGCATAACCATAGCTCACATAATAATAATAATAATAATAATAATAATAATAATAATAATAATAATAATAATAATAATAATAATGATAATGATAATGATAATAATAATAATAATAATAACAATAATATTTATTTATTTCTATTGCGCAAATATCAATTCAGAAAAAAAATTTCATCTGCGCAGTACATAAATCCTACTTACATTCCCATCAAAAATCTACATTTATAAAAAATGATATATAGATTTAGCCAGGGATAAAAGCGAAGCCTCCATAACCAGTCTGCAGCATACTTTTTTTTCCTGAAATCACCCATAACCTCATCGAAAGTCAAATCGTCGGCCGCTAAAATCCACCAAACATTGGCTCAGTAGATCAACACTAATTTGTCAATCATTTCTAAAGCCTTTTGAAACAATAGGGGACAGAACTCTCTAGGGGAGAGGGGAGGAATTCCTCTCTACATATCTCTACCTGGATAGTCCGTACGAACGGACGGACATCGACGTCATAACCAAATTTTCTCGGGAGGATAGTTTACCAAATTTTCTTAGGTATGGAGCTCCATACGGGTAACCAGTGCAGGGCTCTCAGCAATGGTGTAATATGACAAATTTTGCTTTCTTCGAATACAAGGCGTGCAGCAGATTTCTGGATTCTTTGCAGCTTCTGAATTGCGTACGCCGGTAAGCCATATAACAGGCTATTGCAGTAGTCAATGAAGCTAAGGCCCTGTCCAGACGTATCCGTATTCGTTTGAAAACGCAACTCTTTTTTCCTTTTTCAAAAAAATTCGCGTCCACTCTAAGCGTTTTCGCATCGTTTTCGCCCGTCCACACGCATACGATTAGGCTTTTGTACATTATGCTTTTGCTTCCCTACTAAAATGCTCCACCTTAATGCTCCATTTTTCCCACTAAAATGCTCGGTCTCCCCAAAAAAGTCACTAAAATGCTCGGATAATGCTCATTATACAAACAGTTTTTTTAATTAATTTCAAAGTTTACACTTACAAAAAACGCGCAAGTGTTGCAAGTAACAACGACAACGTGTACAAGTTCATAAATACAGCCCAAAAAACCAGCTGTATTAGGTTTTTTGTGAATTTTGAGTTTTAGTCTTCATTTTGTTTAAAAAAGCAGGAGCTCATGGGGCATGGGCTCCTGAAATAAGTTAATTTCTNTTGAAAACGCAACTCTTTTTTCCTTTTTCAAAAAAATTCGCGTCCACTCTAAGCGTTTTCGCATCGTTTTCGCCCGTCCACACGCATACGATTAGGCTTTTGTACATTATGCTTTTGCTTCCCTACTAAAATGCTCCACCTTAATGCTCCATTTTTCCCACTAAAATGCTCGGTCTCCCCAAAAAAGTCACTAAAATGCTCGGATAATGCTCATTATACAAACAGTTTTTTTAATTAATTTCAAAGTTTACACTTACAAAAAACGCGCAAGTGTTGCAAGTAACAACGACAACGTGTACAAGTTCATAAATACAGCCCAAAAAACCAGCTGTATTAGGTTTTTTGTGAATTTTGAGTTTTAGTCTTCATTTTGTTTAAAAAAGCAGGAGCTCATGGGGCATGGGCTCCTGAAATAAGTTAATTTCTATTTTATTTTCTCGGGAAAATTAATTTTCGGGGGGAAAATGCCACTAAAATGCTCGAATAATGCTCAATGCTTTTGCCTCACTAAAATGCTCGAAAAAATGCTAACATAATGTACAACAGCCTACATACGATGAATCGATTTGAACCGATAACTTACCCGACTGCGCATGCTTGACGCTTGAATTTCTTTGGTGTGGGTTTGTATTGTTGTGACGTTCTTCAAAGTCGCAGAAACAGTTCAATATGTCAAAATCAGGTCAAAAACAAAGTCAGACTAAAGGGAGATCCAACCTTCCGCATCTTGACACCGGTAGCGAAAGTAACCTGATAATGTTCTATCGCCTCCTGGAATAACCAGCTTCAAGGATTAAATAGGCAATTAGGTTAGAAACAAGCAAGTATAAAAGACAAGAAAGGGAAGCGCTCGTCCGCCATCTTGAATAAGTTTCTAATATTGCGCGGAGTGGATTGGAACTGATAGTGTGTCCTCAGCGTTTTCGAAAAGTTCCGCTTTCGTCTGTCCACACGTACGCGCGAAAACAGCGTTTCCAAAAAGTTCCACTCTGGAGTGCGATATTCGAAAAGGGGTCCGTTTGCATTGATTGTTTTCATCGGATACATGTGGACGGAGGTCGTATCCGTAAGGACACAGTTGCGTTTTCAAATGAAAACGGATGCGTGTGGATAGGGCCTAAAAATAAACGCATGTATCAGTGTTTCTGCACGTTCTTTGTTATCCTTCTGATATTGTACATATGATGGAATGATGCTGAGCTTGTTTTCGTTATGTGATCACCCACTGATAGGTTAGAAGTTAACCACACACCCAAATTTCGAACGGGAGATAGTGAACAATGATAGAGCGTCAGTTATGCTATCAAGTGTGACTTTAGCGAGTCACTGGCTAGTGCTGATCAAAATAAAGAAGTCCTGTTTTTGCATCATTCATGAGTAAATGATCTTGAGACATCCACATCCATTTTAAAAGGGGTCCGTTTGCATTGATTGTTTTCATCGGATACATGTGGACGGAGGTCGTATCCGTAAAATAAAAACAGTAAAATCCATCAGAAGGATAACAAAGAACGTGCAGAAACACTGATACATGCGTTTATTTTTAAGTAACTGCATCAGCCTGGTCAGAGTGCGCCTTGGGACTAAACGAGATGTATAACTGAGAGTTATTGCCATGACAATGAACAGTTGCGAGGTGCTTTTGGACGACATCGAATAATGCACTTGCATAAACTGTAAAGAGAATTGGGCCAAGACGCGACGGTTCAGGAACACCATACCGCAGGTCAAACTTATCAGATACATCTCCATGAACTGATACTCGCTGGGAGTGGCCGGACAAATAAGATCGGAACCAGTCAAGGGCAGTGTGATCAACGGTATCGAAAGCGGCACTGAGATCAAGCAACAAAGATAGTAACATGCTGTTTGTTCAAATTCAACAGAATATCGTTCATTAAATTTAGAATTAAGCGCACTTTCGATCAGTGCTGTAATTTCTTCTATAAGCAGAATGCGCAACTCATCATCAGATTGAGCTAGCTCGCGCATTCATAAGCCTGTCACGCCATCCATCGCAACTGGGTAACTGCGCAACGGGGTATAAATTATTACTAACCAGGTGACCATGAATCAGATTAAAAGCAGCCCCCTCAGGGAGTTTAGACAAAAAAGACAAGTCGCTCACGGGGCGGCAGTTCCTTTAAGAATATGACATCAAGACCCGGTTTCTTTAGCAATGGAAAAAATCCAGCCTCTTTTCAAATGGCAAGGAAAACGCCCGCACTGCAGTGAGTGGTTGACAATTTTTTGAGAAATGGGAGGAGAACCTCACATTTGCTAACCAGTGTAGGTGGCATAGGGTCAAGAGGATAAGCTGGATAAGCTGTTTAACATCTCTAACTGACAACATCGTAAAGGTAGGGAATGATGGCACAGTCTCAGCAACAGCGGACGGAGTATCATCTTCTGGATGTGAATCCGTCTGCTGATCTGCGTGCGGATCGTATTTATCCTCTGAGCAAAGTATTTCTGCAAGCCTTTTTTAGCCTGCGAGCAAGCTCTCCTATCCCCCAAATGGAGAGCTTGCACGCAGGTTAAGTCGTTAGTGAAAGTTTTACTGTCCAGATGAGGTCGGAGACCGTCATCCATTGTGCGGTAAAATAAGGGCTGACTAGCACAGAAAGTTTCTTTCGATCACCGCTATTCTTGTCTACAAACTAAGTTACTATAAAACTCCCTCCGAGCCTTATTCATAAGACGGGTAGTAAGATAACGGAATCCAGTCAAGATTGTCTCCACCTCTTTTCAGCCTTCCTTAGTCGACGCTTCGTCTCCCTGACCTCCTGACTAAATGGCCATGGAACACAAGGACAATCCTTCTTGTCATTAACGGCGCGTGGTCGTCCAAAGCAGCCTTGAGGGTATTATTATTCGTTCTAACGAGCATAGCGTTTTATCAGATGATCCTAAAACGATTGGTAACACACTCAACAAATACTTCTCGTCAATAGGGCATCAACTTGCAACCGATATTCCTGAAGTTAACACTACTTTTTCTGATTATCTTGATCCACCTTTGCAGAACAGTTTTTATTTTGATCCAATTATACCGCAAGAAATTGAAACAGAAATTAGCTTGTTGCCATACAATAAAGCCCTGGGGCTTTATTCTACCCCTGTTAAACTGTTAAAACTTGCTAAATCAGTCATATCCATACCATTAACCAAAATTTTTAACCACTCTGTACTAACTGGGGTTTACCCTGCAAAACTTAAATATGCAAAAGTAATTCCAGTGTATAAGGGTGAAGACGAGACGTTACCTGAAAACTATCGGCCAATTTCTTTGTTATCAATTTATAATCGTTT
>CALNXI010000796.1:29578-61271 GCA_942486025.1 Porites evermanni
GGGGGGGGGGGGGGGGGCACTTGGGTATTTTTTGGGTGGGTATGTGCCGCCCGGGACTCCAAATTGGCACCCCGTTCTAAAAAAAATTCCCCTAAAATTGATACCCCGTTCTAGAATTCGCCGTAAAACTGATACCCCGTTCTAGAAATGGGCCAATTTTTTATACTCCGTTCTAGGTTGCAAAGAGTACAACAGTTTGCTTGTTAACGCATTGAACCGTATTTTTAAAAGCAATCTGTCCTTGAATAATTTCAAATGGCTACTTACAAAACTGGAGCTTTTGTGCGTTCAAAATATTATACCCCGTTCTAGAAAACGCCTCTGAAATGGATACCCCGTTCTAAATCAGGAGCTTCAAAATCACGACCCCGTCGGGCGGCACATACCCGTATAGGTGATGTATGGGAGTACCCCCCCCCCCCCGGGAGGATTCCAAACTTTAACTAAGCGAATTAGTCTTATCTTTGCTGTTGTTTGTGTCACATTTAGAGGTCATTTCCTGTGCTCTTCGTAATTGTTTTGTCCGTGAATGTGATGATTTCCTGCGCTGCTTTGTCACGCGTTCCTGTGGGATGTTGAATTCTCACGGGTAGCGATCTGCATATCCGAATTTACACGGTATAAAAAGGGGTCTGTGGGACTAAACGTCTGTTTTTACCTTATGATGTAAAATGTCTCTTGTTCCGATTGTTTTCTTTCTAGCGGGTAGATTATGCTGTAGAACAAATTTTACTTTTGCGGCTGGTCTCAAGTTGAGAGGTCATGAAGCTGACCTATTTCATTTTTGTTTCTTACAGGGTTTATGAGGGGGAAATGGGGGTTTACAGTATTGTGGTATTTTGCTTTTTTTCAAGCGGTATTTCGCTAATTTTGATTTCAATTTGCGGTATTGCGGTCTCATCTAGCCCTGCGGTATGCGGTTTTTCATCCTTTTGGTTAACGGTATTCGGTAAAAGAAGATCTGAGAAGATCCTTCACGGTATTTCGGTACCATTTATCTGCGCTCTCCTGTCTAATAGAGATCAATACAACTGCAGCACCAACCACAGTAAGCTAAACAGGTTAATAAAAGTTAACATTTTTAAGACTTTAGACTTAATGGTAAATGATTATACAATCGATGACGAAATTGGACGGGCATCCAATGACTGGGCTTTTCGATCGTTGTACTGATTAAGGTCCTCCAACGTTTTCTCGCAATGCCTGAAGTTGATTTCTGGTGCATACACGCTTGACATGAACAAAAACGCGAGATGGATACAGCTTTAAGTAAACGTGACCGATCATAAATGCGGTATCGGTATTTCGTCGATTTTTGACACGGTATTTCGGCATTTGCCAAGTTTTCTTACGGTACTGCGGTATTGGGTACCCCCCAATGTCCCCCTCGTTTATCTCTGATGCAATACAGTTTAAGCATTTTCTTTGGCTTTGGTTCGAGGATCACGACGTTTATATGATGAATTTGTACCGGAAAGAATTCGCTTCACTCTTCCAGAGTGCAAGAGTGTACGCTGAACAAGTTATTTTATTTATGCTATATTTCGGTGCAGTGATTTCATTGTACTTACTTTTGTTTGGGCGATAGCCGCATTACAAGTGGCCGAAATCAAAAATTTGTTTAACTTCTACTCATTTCCAGTAGCTCTCGGCCAAATTTACTTTGTTTTGGTTTTGATCTCAACCACTCACAACGCACGATACCTATATCCAGAAATGGATATCTTCCGGACTACAAAATGTTCTGTGACTTTTCATCGCAAGAGAGTAATGCAAAACCCCCCTGTGGGTCCTAAAAGGCAAGAGCAAATGAAAATGAAACACAGACATCTGGGTTGAGTTGTAACTTATAATAAAGACGCTCAAATCTTCAAAATCATGAAAAATAAAATATGGTTGGTTTAATTTAATCCAGGGCCAGGGGGATCCAGGGCTTTGGGTATCTGCAGTTAAATCGGAACTCTGTGCATCGCTCGGACGTTGGATACCCCTAATAGTCCA
Organism: Porites evermanni; assembly: GCA_942486025.1. NCBI lineage: Eukaryota > Metazoa > Cnidaria > Anthozoa > Scleractinia > Poritidae > Porites > Porites evermanni. The sequence continues at coordinate 31,580 of CALNXI010000796.1, forward strand.
GTAACCTTAGAGGGACACTGCTACCTAGATTTAGTACTATCTTATTTAGCCACGCGACTTCAACATCCAACAGAAGTTGTCTGTATCAGTGAAAAACCTAGTCGTGGTAAATGTTAGTAGACATAACTTAAAACTGCTGGAAAGTGTGTTATGGTCGGTTGATTGGTTAGTTGGGAAACATACATAGATTTAAAAAAACAAAACAACAAACAACAACAACAACAAAAAAAACAGACTACCAGTGGTTTACAGACAGTGACTTATTTGCCGTTCTGTATACATCAAGCGGGTTTATAGAGTAGTTTACAAGAAAATTTGAATTGTCATTATATTGCCCTTTTGCATCAATCAGTCTGTGGAGGTGAAATGTGAAATGTCTAAATACCATGATTTTTTTCAGCTCTCCTGTTTTGTCAGAATTAGCACCATCGTGCAACTCTTTTTGCCTGTAGTCGTGCAGTATTGGCCGGTTTTAGAGGTTTGGCATACGCCCGAGAAAAATCATGGTTTTATGTCTGAATCGTTTGATTATTCTTTTATAAATTAGTTCAGTGTGAGAATGCGTACCCTCATCAAGTTTCAGCAGATGACTCATTCCTATCTTCTCCAGGGCTTCTTTCAAAATCTTCACTGTAGCAGCATTACCGCTTAATCTCTTCCACTCGTGAAGTATCGCAATTCCCTTATCACGGAAACATTCGTTCTCCCTATCAAAGTATTCTAGTACTTTCTCATGTATTTCAAGGATTGTGCCAAGTTCTCTCCAGCTTGTACCAAGATGTTCTGCAAGGTCATCAAGTAACAAGTTGGAAACTTGTTCGGTCTTCTGTCTGCTGAATCTCAACTTTGCCTTAGCTGCAACGATGAAAAAAAAGAGGATCGTGATCCGAGGTCTGTTTTGAGCGACCAATCATAATGCCCGCCTTTATTTACTGTTTTAGAGGTGGTATGATACTTCCAGTCCACCATTACTCCGACCACTCAGCACGGTAAAGCAGAAAAGTGAGGAAGTAAAAAACTTCAAGTTCTGGGTGTGCTGGTTGGAAAGCAGTAAAAACAACAGCACAGAAATTTCGTGGCGTTGGCTGTCTGTCTTAAGCTGAGAGCCATTTGGTTAATATTACTGAAAAGACGATCATGATTCGGTTATTTCCTTGTGCTATTGACTTGTTCTTGCTAATTCTAGCACATGGACGTTAACAAAACAAATGGAAAAGATCCTAAATGGCGCATACACAGGGTCGTCACGAGGTATAGTTTTCTGTAGTGATCCCACATTTTGATCCCTGGATTCCAAAATTGTTGCAAATCCTGATCCCTGATCTCGTGAAAATGTTTTGATACCTAGATTCAATCTCGGTTGAATTAACTGCGTATACTTGATAAAAACTGAATGAAATGCAAAATAAAGTGTGTCTTTTTTTGATTTCTTTTACAAATAGTCAGACACGTCATTTACTGCATGGGTGGAGAATTTCGTTTGGCTTCCATCTGTTTTTGAGTTATCATCATTTTCATCATAATACGCTCCCCTATAGTACTCTATTATAATATATCTTTACAAAAAAAACGTTTTGCTCGGTTCGTGCCATTTACGCCTTTGATCAATTCCATGCAGTTGTCGAACTCGACAACCTCGGTGAGATTCGGAAAGCACTGCTTGACAGTAAACTTAAGTATGGGAGACAAATACTCCATAAATGCTTGATCGGGGATCGGCATAAGTAAGTCAGTCGGTCATTAAGGTATGTATTACCTGCAGGAACGTGCAACTCAGGCTCTAAGCCTTGGATGACGGGTGTCTCTTTCATTTCACCTAACAAGGATGCATGACACAAAAATTAGCTGCAACTAAGGGTTTGGCTGAATGAACGCCCATAATTGGGCATAAAAAATGGCGGAGGGCAGACATGGCCGTTTCCTGTGTATGTCGCTCAACGGTTCATGTGTTTAGATAGAAGTGTTTAAAACCGCAGTTAAACCGTATTGCTGTTTTTCAGTGTCACGCCATTCAAAATAGATCAAAATAAAACTTTTTTCACTTTTTTCTTGCCACCAAGATTTGTTTATATTTCTGTTTCACCGAATTGCAGTGAGCTGGCTTTCGTACTCGGTTTCAATGTGAAGTTTAGGCCAACATGTTTGCCGCTTTTCTCCGGCGATTGTCCACTTGCATGTCGAGCTTCTGATTCTTCGAAAACCTACAAAATCATCCTGTTTCCTTGAAGATATACGCGTCCCTTTTGATTGCAAACAGNTCGGCATTTGCCAAGTTTTCTTACGGTACTGCGGTATTGGGTACCCCCCAATGTCCCCCTCGTTTATCTCTGATGCAATACAGTTTAAGCATTTTCTTTGGCTTTGGTTCGAGGATCACGACGTTTATATGATGAATTTGTACCGGAAAGAATTCGCTTCACTCTTCCAGAGTGCAAGAGTGTACGCTGAACAAGTTATTTTATTTATGCTATATTTCGGTGCAGTGATTTCATTGTACTTACTTTTGTTTGGGCGATAGCCGCATTACAAGTGGCCGAAATCAAAAATTTGTTTAACTTCTACTCATTTCCAGTAGCTCTCGGCCAAATTTACTTTGTTTTGGTTTTGATCTCAACCACTCACAACGCACGATACCTATATCCAGAAATGGATATCTTCCGGACTACAAAATGTTCTGTGACTTTTCATCGCAAGAGAGTAATGCAAAACCCCCCTGTGGGTCCTAAAAGGCAAGAGCAAATGAAAATGAAACACAGACATCTGGGTTGAGTTGTAACTTATAATAAAGACGCTCAAATCTTCAAAATCATGAAAAATAAAATATGGTTGGTTTAATTTAATCCAGGGCCAGGGGGATCCAGGGCTTTGGGTATCTGCAGTTAAATCGGAACTCTGTGCATCGCTCGGACGTTGGATACCCCTAATAGTCCAGTAACCTTAGAGGGACACTGCTACCTAGATTTAGTACTATCTTATTTAGCCACGCGACTTCAACATCCAACAGAAGTTGTCTGTATCAGTGAAAAACCTAGTCGTGGTAAATGTTAGTAGACATAACTTAAAACTGCTGGAAAGTGTGTTATGGTCGGTTGATTGGTTAGTTGGGAAACATACATAGATTTAAAAAAACAAAACAACAAACAACAACAACAACAAAAAAAACAGACTACCAGTGGTTTACAGACAGTGACTTATTTGCCGTTCTGTATACATCAAGCGGGTTTATAGAGTAGTTTACAAGAAAATTTGAATTGTCATTATATTGCCCTTTTGCATCAATCAGTCTGTGGAGGTGAAATGTGAAATGTCTAAATACCATGATTTTTTTCAGCTCTCCTGTTTTGTCAGAATTAGCACCATCGTGCAACTCTTTTTGCCTGTAGTCGTGCAGTATTGGCCGGTTTTAGAGGTTTGGCATACGCCCGAGAAAAATCATGGTTTTATGTCTGAATCGTTTGATTATTCTTTTATAAATTAGTTCAGTGTGAGAATGCGTACCCTCATCAAGTTTCAGCAGATGACTCATTCCTATCTTCTCCAGGGCTTCTTTCAAAATCTTCACTGTAGCAGCATTACCGCTTAATCTCTTCCACTCGTGAAGTATCGCAATTCCCTTATCACGGAAACATTCGTTCTCCCTATCAAAGTATTCTAGTACTTTCTCATGTATTTCAAGGATTGTGCCAAGTTCTCTCCAGCTTGTACCAAGATGTTCTGCAAGGTCATCAAGTAACAAGTTGGAAACTTGTTCGGTCTTCTGTCTGCTGAATCTCAACTTTGCCTTAGCTGCAACGATGAAAAAAAAGAGGATCGTGATCCGAGGTCTGTTTTGAGCGACCAATCATAATGCCCGCCTTTATTTACTGTTTTAGAGGTGGTATGATACTTCCAGTCCACCATTACTCCGACCACTCAGCACGGTAAAGCAGAAAAGTGAGGAAGTAAAAAACTTCAAGTTCTGGGTGTGCTGGTTGGAAAGCAGTAAAAACAACAGCACAGAAATTTCGTGGCGTTGGCTGTCTGTCTTAAGCTGAGAGCCATTTGGTTAATATTACTGAAAAGACGATCATGATTCGGTTATTTCCTTGTGCTATTGACTTGTTCTTGCTAATTCTAGCACATGGACGTTAACAAAACAAATGGAAAAGATCCTAAATGGCGCATACACAGGGTCGTCACGAGGTATAGTTTTCTGTAGTGATCCCACATTTTGATCCCTGGATTCCAAAATTGTTGCAAATCCTGATCCCTGATCTCGTGAAAATGTTTTGATACCTAGATTCAATCTCGGTTGAATTAACTGCGTATACTTGATAAAAACTGAATGAAATGCAAAATAAAGTGTGTCTTTTTTTGATTTCTTTTACAAATAGTCAGACACGTCATTTACTGCATGGGTGGAGAATTTCGTTTGGCTTCCATCTGTTTTTGAGTTATCATCATTTTCATCATAATACGCTCCCCTATAGTACTCTATTATAATATATCTTTACAAAAAAAACGTTTTGCTCGGTTCGTGCCATTTACGCCTTTGATCAATTCCATGCAGTTGTCGAACTCGACAACCTCGGTGAGATTCGGAAAGCACTGCTTGACAGTAAACTTAAGTATGGGAGACAAATACTCCATAAATGCTTGATCGGGGATCGGCATAAGTAAGTCAGTCGGTCATTAAGGTATGTATTACCTGCAGGAACGTGCAACTCAGGCTCTAAGCCTTGGATGACGGGTGTCTCTTTCATTTCACCTAACAAGGATGCATGACACAAAAATTAGCTGCAACTAAGGGTTTGGCTGAATGAACGCCCATAATTGGGCATAAAAAATGGCGGAGGGCAGACATGGCCGTTTCCTGTGTATGTCGCTCAACGGTTCATGTGTTTAGATAGAAGTGTTTAAAACCGCAGTTAAACCGTATTGCTGTTTTTCAGTGTCACGCCATTCAAAATAGATCAAAATAAAAATCAAAACTGTTCAATAGATAAAGGCCGAAATCTGGGAAATGAAAGGAGGTAAATATACAAAGACCCTCGTCAAGATTCAGGTGAGAAGAATATTGCGTATACGAGTTATCCGAAGAAATGTTTTACCCAAATTTATAGAGATTTGTATGGAGACACCACGCTGGTGCCCACCTGGATGGGCACCAACATGGCGGATGGAAACCAACAAAAACATCTGTTATCGAGTTTTGGTACAAAAGCGTGAATTTATTTCTCGAGGAGCTCATAAACATTAAAGTTATACTTTTTCTAATACATGAACTGTTTAGAAAGCAAAATTCCCCGAAATACGTCATTTTTAAAACCTACATGACAGCTCTCTCGGCCGTCATGTAAATGCCACGTCACGCAATAGCTTAGAAATTCAAGAGTACTCTATCACAAAACCAAGAACCCTTTTGAAGCGAAAATTTGTTTGAAAATTAGTTTTCAGCTGCTCTTATTAATACATCATGAAAGTAACATCATAGCAGTAGGATCAATAGTTTTGTAGTTTGAGTATTTGTGACGTCATGTGAAAACCAACAATTGTTGAGTCAAATTGCGAACTATCAAAACCTCTCCACCCAAAACTGATCAGCACAGAAATAAGATGTTGATGACTTAGGTAGATGGACTGGTCTTCGCGTATGCAGCAATCGTGGGAGAGCGTTCAAATCACCCCCAGAGCTTTAGGTTAACTGGCGCGTGAGAGTGCGATGGGCGCGCGAGGGACGAGGGAACAAAGCCATTGTTTGGCCCGTTTTTGAGTTTAAAAATTGCCGATTGGTTGGTCAGTCAGAAACAAAATACTTCTCCTCGCGTGGTAGAAATCATTATTACGCGTACGCAGTGTTAAACATCAACCATTCCAAAATAGCACTCTGATGAGATCGTAATTTCCTGAAGACGATGAAAATGTAGACAATCTGGTAAAAGCATTGCCCTTCCTCCTCCCTTGCAAGGCCAAATTCCCATTCCCCCTTCCTTTTCGAGCGATATAAAAGGGGGGAATATTTTTGTCATGATATTAAAAGCGGGAAAGTTTGTGAGCGTTTACTTGATCTCCTATGAAACTGTGAAAAAAAAAGCAGATCGATAAATACAAAACGAAACACAGCAAAATCGAGGTCTTATGGTAACACCAAAAAAGTGTAAATTTTTGCAGCTGTGTGAACACCAAACAGGTGTTCAGTTAACACTACTTTCGTGTATATTTACACCAAAATGGTGTAAATATGTCCTACATACGATCCTGAATACGTTTAAAAACACCTTTGCAGTGTTACAGCAACACTGACTTGATGTATATTTTCTCTATATTGGTATCTAGTAACACCAAAATTGGGTTAACGTAACCCAATTTTGGTGTTAAAATACACCAAAAATATGTCTCCTTTACACTGTTCTGGTGTTTTTGTTACACTAAAAAAGGGTAATGATGACACTGAATATGTGTAAAACCCATTGCAGCTGTGTGCACACCAAAGTCAGGTAAATTTACACTACTGGGAATTTTAAACTGTATTAGTGTAGATCAACACTTCCAATTGTGTTATAACACACCGTTTGAGTGCTGAACCAACACTATCTGTAACTCAATGGAGAAGTTTTGCAAGTAGACAAAGTAACAACTACGACAACAACCTGTAAATTTACTCCCATTCAATTGCTTTACCCTGATAGTAATAAAAACTTTGTTCTCTTCAGAATTCAGTAAAACAGCATGAATTAAAACAAGTGTTAAAAACTAAGAGGGCTGTACACCGTGGATCTTTCTTTTCTAAGACTTTTTAGGGAGCTTAATAGGGAGTTTAAGATACGGCGATTACGGACTACGACTACGGTTAAACATGCTACTGCGCATGATCAAAACCACGTGACTGTTCGTTTTTCCCGCGAGTCCTGCGGCTACGGTGAGTTGTTGAGCTGTTTCGCGTAGTCGGGACTACGGAGAACATTTTGCTTGTATTTTGCCGTCTCGGTAATTCAAGAATCTCGTCTTTTCGTTAAAAAAGTTTTCAATTCACCTGCTTTAAGTGAGAGGGAAGCGAAATATGTAAGTTGTGTCTAATTTCTGCTCAGATTTACGCTTTTAATCCACTGTTGTGACCTCATTTTTATCTAGCTAAGCTCATATTTGAATAAGCTTAGCTGTTTATACGCAGAATTCCGATTGACGGCCGAGGAGAAGAGATACCATGAAGGTAATTTACTTTCTCTTCGCACTTGAAAAGTTTCAATGTTTGTATGAACTGATTATTGTGTCTTTCTACTTGTGTAACCTTTGTTTATGCGAGTTTTTGTATCGCATTTGCTGAATGAAAATGATGTAAACATCTTCGAGACAATCGAAACTCGGCATTTCAATTCTTCAAATTAAATCAAGTTCGTGCCTCCCTATCGTTTGAATCTAACAACTGGCTTGTCTATTTTACCTAACTAAGTTACAGCGGCTTCAGGAGCTATTACTTGGGGACATTTTTCCGTTTTCTGTGAAGATAGGGCTGAAAAGAAACAAAAATCAACTGTACACCACTTTTGAAGAACATTACTGAACAAGAACGCTCTTAGTAGCGTTGAGTCTCGCTTGCTTGGAGATGAGTTTTAATGTCAAAGGCCCCGGTGCCGTTATATTACATTTTCGTTTGGAATACAAAACGAGTGTTGTATGTCATAATGTATATACTCAAAAAGTAAAAATTGCAAGGAGAGACAGACTGCACATCTTAGCCTCAAACCGGTGTGAAACCTTTGAAAACCTTCTACATATTGATATTGCTCCATTGAGGAGTTCTCTTTGAGGGATTCTACACTCGGAAAATTGAACGATGATTTTTATCGGTATCAGGGGCCCATGGCTTTGTCAGTATAAATATACATAGCTTCTTTGTACCGGACCAAGATACGGCTCGGTACAGTATATGTTCAGCACAGGAAAAAAGTGTAAGTTGAACAGAACCTTATACAACACACAGTAAATTCAGTTCGCGCGTATTCCTGCTGAATTTGTTGTCCGTTTTATAAGATATCAATATCGCATGAAAGTAATGACATTTTCCATAGCTGCTTAGTATCTACTTTTAATATCTCCGTACGATCTCAGAGTACAATGTTTAGAGTTGTACACAGCATGCATTTTAGATATAGATAGATAGATAGATCGATCGATCGATCGATCGATCGATCGATCGATCGATCGATCGATCGATAGATAGATAGATAGATAGATAGATAGATAGATAGATAGATAGATAGATAGATAGATAGATAGATAGATAGATAGATAGAGAGAGAGAGAGACAGATAGATAGATAGATAAATAGATAGGTAGGTAGGTAGGTAGGTGGGTAGGTAAGAACCTTAGTTTATGGTACGATAAAAAGATCAGCATTGTTGGTGGGGTCGTGCATACAACAATTACAAGAAAAATAAGGAGTACTGAAAGCAAATGTACACTTAATCAAAGAAAGCCTATCGTCAACTCGTGGGAACATTGTTTAGAAAATGATCAAATGGTTATCAACTCTGGTTTTCCCACAGTACATTGTAGGAAATGATAGAAATTCAGATTGTTTATCCATGTACAATATATTTAATATACTATCTTTGCTCTGCAAACACAATACTTTCCTTTTTGTTTATTGCATTTTATTAAATAACGGTTATTTAGGTACATATTTATAGAAAAACAACAAAACAAATAAGCAAACAAAACAAGCCAAAAACGGGAAAAAAAGAAAGAAAGAAGATGAAAAAAAGAACGGTAAAAGCAGGACTTGAACCCGGGAACCTTCGACTGTGTGCGACTTCACTTTACCACTACACCACGAAGGCTGATTACGTCACATTGGCGAAAACTCTTTAATTTAATGCGTTATCCATGGAACTTCCGCCACCAAATTCGTTCAGTATGATCGAGCCGTATTAACCGAGCTATTGACAGTGAAAAAACAATGTCAACGCATTTCATGGCAACGAATGAACAAAATAACATGTGCTTTACAAAGCCGATACACCTCGTCAGCGAAGTAGGAGGCAAAACATATGTTTTCTTATCTCGATTTCTGCTGTTATTTTGAAGCTAATGGTCAAAATCACATCCATTTTCGGCCCATGCAGGTTCTTAAGAATAGCATGGCATGACATTTTCTTACTTTCAGATCACTTTCCAGCAAGCTGGAATTTGTATATCCCCCGTGATCTTTCGGAGTCAGAAGAGTAATTGCTCATTTTCTCGTCAAGTTTAACGCCTGGACGAGTCAAAGGCTCTTGAAATCCAATCCCCAAGTTAACCATCGTACTCATTTGAAAGACTGCTACGTGTCTTAAATTTGGTAAGACCTCCAACCGTGCTGTAGAAAATTTGCCATAAAGAAAACTCTGAGTCTGAGCAGCGAACGCCGAACGATGCACGCTCTCAGCGAAGAATTTGATCCCACCGAACTTCAAGAGCACGTGCTTCTTCGGAAGCGATAGATCTTCGCACTCTCGAGTTCGGATCCGATTAATTACGAAGTCCGTCTACTATAAGTGAGCGAGTGACTCATTTGCATATCTCTGTCCCTGCAATAACTCGTGGTACGCTCGCGCGTACCCACGAGTTAAAAATTAAAAACTGTTAAAAGTTTTTTCTTGTATTACAGTATCACCAGGATAAAGCGTTTCATTTTGCCGGAAAATTTCACTTTCTCGTCAAAACAATCACTGACTCAGACAGACTCGGATTAGTTTACTTGAATTTAGCGTTCAGTACAGCGAACGGGGTTATGTTCTCTGAAATTTATCTACAGTCTGCGACCCACATTATCACTGATCCACGATTTATTTATTTATTTTATTTTCAAGTTCTTTTTAACCGATCCTTGATCCCCGATTCCTCGATCCTGATTTTCCAGTAAACCTTGAAGCTTTGCTCATTAAGATTATTCTTTTTTTTTCGACCACTGAAGGGATCAGTTGTTCCAAAATAATCAACGCTTTCAAGCCATAGAATTCTTGGACCAACCCGTTCCGGAAAAGCTCGATATGGGATTTCTATTAACTATGGACATGAAGTGCTGCAAGTAGAGTCTGTGGTTAGTCAAGTTCAAAGCTACCCGTGACACGCTAGGGTGGATTTCCACTGATGCGTTTTTGGCTCCGCACGTTAACGCACGTAAATTTTAATCACGTAAATCAAATAGAGGTAAGACATCAAGTATTAAACGTCAAATTAAGCGAGTTTCTACTTTTACGCTTACATAATTGTACGTGCAGCCTTTCATACATGGCCTTTATTTTATTTGCGAACGCAAATTTTACGCATGTGCGCACGTAAAAATTACGTGACAGTGGATACTTCATATCTCAAGTATTTATGAAGTGCAACACGACTTCACATCGTAACAACTGCGAAAATCTATCAATTGAATACATAAAACAAAGTGAATCTTTTTAACCGTACATTTCCTGTAATTGCGACAATATTCTGAGAAACGTAACGCCTTAAAAAGCCACAAAATCCTCAGGATTTCCCCGCTATAATATTTTCTCATCCTGCTTGGGAATGCCTGCATGTCGTGCATAATTACACGAAAATCAAGGGCCTCCATTCGAGGAAAATTACGTCATTGCCAAACTTACATGCGTCATTTCAGTCATCGCCGAAATAAACTGCATTCTCATCACGAGACTCATTTCCATACAATGAAAGTCGTCACGATTCTTATCCCCAGTTTCCACGGTCTTCGCTAGGAACGCGGGGCCCACAAACTAGGTCCGACAAAAAAAAAAAAAACGAGCGCATTTTAAGAGTCTCGCTTTTCTAAAGCAAGCGAGACTAATAAGTCACCAGAATAGAAATATCTTTTGTCAAGAGGTCAAATGCGGGAAATCTCTTGACCGTCAGTTTACTCGACCTCTATGAAACTGTTAGAAAATCATACCTTCAGTTGGCATATCAACAACTTTTGTAACCGTAACATAACGATAAACAAATATTTAGAAATACTTTGAAATAAGAAATCAAAATAGTTTTGTCCTACCCCCTACAGAGCCTGGTCTCCATGCAAGCAAAAATCGTGAAAGGAAACAGATTAGCACAGAAGTGATCGATTTACATCTGTAACTGTTGCATGTCAAGGGTACTTTTCGATTCTACTAACTAGTTATGTACTAGAAACGTCATGGCTATCTTACCTGGAGCAGGATGAGGCTCGGAATCTTTATTTAATTGTGGAAGGTTTCGTGTACCTATCGAGAATAAAAGGTCATACCGAAATCAGTGTCCAGGTTTATGTATACACATATTGCAATTAAAGTTACCTCGGACAAAAATAATGTACGATCTATCTGTTCATAGCCCACAGCGCGCTGTGGGAGCAAGTCTAGCACAGAAAACCCCACGAATAAGAACCGGGATTTTAAGAACCTGTTAGGCTAAAATTTGCCAGTTAAGCCCCCTCTCTATAAGAAACTGTTTAGCCTAAAATTTGAAACGGGTTCGTATTTTCTAAAATCTATGAAATGAAAAAAAATTGGTACACTTGGGCAAATAAGATAATTAAAGTCAACATTCAGAATCCTCTTTGGAGACGTACAATTATAGGACCCGCTGCATGCCTTATAAATCCAACTGCAATGTAAATGCCAATGTTTAAATCAAATAAAAGAACGCTGGAGAAAAAAGTGCAAAAAATCGGCCACAAATTTGTCCAAACTATTTTTTAAAATATGTATGGAAGATAATGAGCTAAGACTTTCACTACTGAATTTTTCTTAAGTTATTGTTACAAATTCTTCATTTTTTGGATCAGTGCTCTGCATGACCAAAAAGCCCATTTTATGACTGCATCAGTCGGAAGTCATAAAAAATTAAATTTGAGAATTCAAATCAGAAATTAAAGTTCTTCAATTTTACTGATGTGCACTGCATTTCTGGGTGGAGAATTGACCACTCAAGAAAATACCATAACATACCACAGTGCTCTTTGTTTGACACCCCAAAAATTTTGCATAAGCATTGTTTTGAGTTTCTCTCGGGGCCATTTTACCAAGAGAAACTGAAAAAAATGCTTATGCAAAATTTTTGGGGTGTCAAACAAAGACCATTATGGTATGTTGTGGTATTTTCTGGAGTGGTCAATTACCGTCTAGTACGGCAGAGACCAGTGAGGAGCGAAACAACAAAAGACAAGGCAGGAGCTCTTCTTCCGGCAGTGTATGCAAATGGCAATTCTAAAGTTGTTGCAAAAAATTAAGGTTTCATTTTCCAGCCGAGCAAGTTAACATAACGCCTACTGCCTCCTTTGAAAACCGTTCTCTTGCTGACGGAGAGTGCGCGGTAAGTTTCCTGGGCGATACCATTGTTCCAGAACTTACGCTCTGTTTTACTCGCACACGTGGGAATTTTAGATCGAGGTCAAGGCTTGCGGGTATAATAAATAACTTTTCATTGCATGTTATTTATTTTTGAGGAAAATGGCTTAAAACAAAAGGTAGAAAAGGAACAGTACTGATTTGCAAAACTTGACGGCTGCTAATTTCTCTCTGCGAGATGTTAAATAAAATATTCAGCAGGCTCTCTTGGGTACTCAAGTTGAAAGTACCGTATTATTCAACACCACGCCCGGGCAAACAATGGAAACGCTGCCTAAGAAAATATCCATAAGTGTTCTCCTAAAGAAATAATTTTAAATTTATCCTCATCGGACTTAGGCCAAAGTTGACTCGTATTCTTTTAAGAGTTGTGAACGTCTTTTCCGATATGTCGAAAATTTGAAATATACAGTGTTTGCAGTAAAGCAGCAAGCAAGCCACTGTGCCCTGATACTAATTCTATTATGAAAATTGTTTAATGTATTTCCCTATAAGTTTAGGGAATCACCGTGTATATCTTACCAGGAGTAAACGGAGGAATAGAAACTTCTGTTAGTTGACGAGTTTTAAGTTTACCTACCGAGGATAAAAGGTTATGAGAAGTGATGATGTCACAATCAACCATGTGGAATCATGGGGTTATTTATTAGCATACTTAGTCCAGGATGAACCTGGTTAAAGATGTCTAGTTGCTAAAATCGGCCTGTTAGTGCAAACTGGTGAGGATATAAGCACCGTTATGTTCCGATGACTCCACATAAACCCTTCTAAAATACCGGTAAGCCTGGATAATATTTGTATGGAGGCATCAGAGACATCAGAGCATAACAGTGCTCTCGACTCCCCACCACTTTTCACTAACAGACTCATTTTTGGCGAGGGGATTTTTCATTTTGTTTTTTCTGGATTTGCCAACCAACCCCATAATGTCACAAATTTGAATTTTTTTAACTTCGTACTTGTTTACTCTATTGTTGTTCGCACATACCGGATACCGATTATAAAGTCTATGTATTAGACCGGTAACGTTTCATCGCAATCGAATATGACAAAACCCCTCTTGAGTCCCAAAACCCAAGAACGACGATGAAAAACAACAAATCGCTTTGTCAGTTCCAGCTGCTGCTTGCTGGTGATGTAGGTTTTGGGTATTTGCAGGTTATTCGAAACGCGCGCTACACTCACTCGGACGTGGACGTGAGACAACCCTGCACTGTCTTTTAAATAGGAATCAATCACAAAAATAGAACATTTTCTCGACTTAATAAAGCCGAAAAATTCATCTGTTATCTCTTTGGCCCTTTCACAGACTCAAATGACAGATTTCTCTACCCTTTTTAATACTTCAACTAGTGAAATCCCTACCCTTTCATATACCTGAGGCCTGAAAAAGATACCCCTTTCGGGCGTAGCCTCCCCGTAAATACCAAGATACAACCGTGACCCAACTTACGAATATCGATTCGTTTTTTCATTATTTTATCAATAATGTATTTTTTTACAATTTTCTCACATTTTCATAGGAGACTAAGTCGACGGCACGAGCTTTTCATCCAGGGGGAACTCCCTATAATGGCCTGATAAGTAACTAGACAACGACTTGCATATTTTCCTTCGGGGCACGTCCATTTAGGATGCAGTGTACACCCAGTTATTAAAATGATGAATTTTTTACGCAATATTTTTTCTTTCGAACTGTTCGGTATTTGAAATAAAAAAGTCGTCAGCGGGAGGGAGGGGGGGGGGGTGGGGGTGGTAAAGCGCCTCATTGTTCACTCTTCTCCACGTTCAGTATCATAAGAAAGTGTACCTTCAAAAAGTCTCAGCAGATGACCCATTCCCATCTTTTTCAGTTTTTCTTGTAACTCCTCCATAGCAGCACCATCAATGGTTTTCTTCCACTCATAAAGCATCTCCCTTCCTTTATTGTGTTCAAGTTTATTCGTCGTACTAATATTTTCTAGCTTTTTCTCAGGAATTCCAAGCAATGAACCGAGCTTTCTCCAGTTTGACCCAAGAGCTTTTGACAGGTTAGCGAGTTGGTGGTGGGAAACTAGTTTGGTAAGGCTGATAGGTTCCTCGTCCTTAGCTGTAATTAACAACAACATAAAAAGGTGTAACATGCATGAGCTATTTGAGAGTTTCTGTGCACGTAACTAAACTTGAAATTTACCATTTTTTGTCCTATTTCTAGACTAGATGATTGATTAAGATTATCCAGAAATTGGGTATTAAAAGTACATGTAACAGATGAAAGTAACAAAATAACCGATTGAAATGAGAAAGTTGCGAAAGTCGCTTTATAAGTCAAAAACTTTAGTGACGTCTTTAGTTGACCATTGTCTAACTCGAAAACCTTGGCGGGCTATTTTCTATATCAGCTAGGGCACTTCCTTCCTCGCAACGTGTATTTTGTATGCCTTGTTATTTATAGAAATAGGTTAAAGTAGCTTTATATGTTTGTTTGGAAATGTGAATTAAACATTGTATCGTATTGCGCAAAACGGTTTCTATCGTCGCCACAGATTCACTTTTCTTTGTCTTAATATACCTTAATCAGGCATGTAAATTATACCTCTTCATTTACGGTGGAGATAGATAGATAGGTAGATAGATAGATAGATAGATAGATAGATAGATAGATAGATAGATAGATAGATAGATAGATAGATAGATAGATAGATAGATAGATAGATAGATAGATAGATAGATAGATAGATAGATAGATAGATAGATAGATAGATAGATAGATAGATAGTTTATTTGTAAAAAGCTTGCAGCTTCTAAGCTGAAATGTGTATTTACAATATAATATATAATATAATATAACAGAATCTTACAACAGTGAGTATAAAATGATAAAATGATAATGATAAAGTCCTAAATAAATAATAACATCCTATACATATAAAAAAGCTTAAAACTATTAAAATAAATACAACGTCATCGATCTCATTTACAAAACTCACCGAGCGCTAAAATTCGTTATCAATACATGATCTTACTAAAAAACTATTTTTGAAACGCTCGGTCTTACATTTGGGAATCGCAAAACTCCTTTTGCACCGAAGATTACACTCTTTTTTTTCTATAAGAATATATTTTATAAGAATATCAAGGCTGAAATTCAATTCGCAAAATTTTAAGAATATTTTAAGAATAAACCCCAGACTGAGATATTGAAAAGGATATATTTTTGTGTTCAAAAGCTGTAAATACAATACAATTATATGTTTTCCACTTATTCCATTCTCTAAAGACGGAAAACTAGGCAACAAAACGAGAAAACATAAACTAACTACAACTGATACCCCCAGTATAGTCTAAAACGGAAATGTCATGAGCTATAAACTAAGAATAATACTAGAATATTTTCAACCAAAAATCGGCAGAAGAATAAGAATATTCAGCCTGGGCCGGAAAAACAACATTCTTATTAAAAAAAAGAGTGTATAACACGACGGCCCTGACGATTGAGCATGTTTTGTAAGCGATGGGCCGGGTCATTAGCAATCGAGAGGAAGGTCTTTTTACATAAGCTAGCGATGTAGTCATTGATAGACATAATATTTGAAAGCTCTAAGGCCTTTCTATAGGCCAGTCCCGGGCAAATGATTGATAGTGCCCGTTTCTCTACATTCTCTAGATCTTTCTTTAAATACAATGGCAGGGCGTAGAAAAACGCAGGCCATGCGTAGGTCATGACTGACCTTACACAAGATGTATAAAAAAGAATTAATTCATGCTTTACGACATTGGCCCTTTTCAATTGTATTAGGAAATATATACGTTTAGAAGCTTTCTTTATGATTTGATCAATGTGCATATTCCATGTAAGGTTGTTGGAGATCGTAACACCTAGTAATTTGGCGCTTTCAACACATTCTCTTGATTATTTACTACTATAGGCGCGAGTTATAGAATTACTATAGAATTCATATTACCCCACGAGGCGTTTCTTCGAACGAAAAACTAACCATTCTTTCCCTATAAATTCAAACTCGCTCGAATGACGAACACTAACGGAAGGATGTTTAGCAATTATGATAGAACTGATGTTATCCACCGAGGCTGAAGACTAAGGTGGAGACCATCCTCCGAGATCTTCGCATCATTCGAAAGCCGGATTCAAGAATTGCTTTATTATTCATTAAAAATATCTTTAAGTTTTAACAAGCGTACCTCCGGGTAGACGTTCTAAACTTTAGCCTATTTTTCGGCGCAGTTTCAGGATATAAACATGCAGCCTCTTCAATCAGTAGATAACATCCATTGAGCAATATGTTTTGCGTATTCTTGCTTTCCTTCTGTTCAGTTTTAGTCAGAAATTCAGATATTTCGTTCTCGCATAGCCGCGTGAACGCCATTTGGTTTAGTTCACTCGCGCGCCGCCGCGCCTGGAAACGAAGTTGATCGATGATCTATCGTCCATGTAAACTCTTTTCCAAATCAATATACCATCGATCAACCGGGTTTCCAAGTCAATAAACCATCGAATCGATGCATGGTTTATTGCTCACATCTTGCAAATTTGGCTCATGTCAGTTTGTTATGAAGAAGTAGCCGGGGGCTTTGAGCCATTCAGAACCGGTGATATATTTTGAATGAATGATTATCTTATTTTAATGAGATATAACATAACATGCTTTCCTCTTTCGATGTTAAGTTCCCGTCCTCATTTGTCTTTTCCTTTGAAAGTTCAAAATATAGAGGGATGTCGTGTCTAGTAACTGTATTCTTCAAATAACAGCTGTCAATTCGCTTGGGCTGTATTTTTGCTGTTCTTGCAATGTTTTAAGGGGAAAACTAGATTTGGCGACTGATTTCTTCTTCCCAAAACGTGTAATGTTCCACCACTCATTTTCTATAGGCTAACCCGAGTTCCCTTCCAGTCTGAGCTTTAACAATACTTCTAAATAAAAATGATCTTCCTTCTGTCCGAATTAAAGAGAAAAGGATAACTGACTATTCATGCATTCCCTTTCCCCTCCCTCTGATAGAATGATGATAAAATAATCAGGAGTAATCGATGTTTATTTCCGTCTTGTAGAGGATATTTCTATCTCTTTCCACGTTGTCAGAAAGCTTCTTTATATCATATTTTACCTTTAACAAGCTCCTTCGCAGTGCTTCCTTGAAACTGATACATTGAAATTGTGTCTTCTCCTTCACCTAAACAAGATGGAAAGATACAATAGGCATTTTTGAGTTGCCCACAAGTCTCTGTTCGGCAAAACGAGGATAAGTGCGAAGCTACTGTTATGAAAGTGTTTTTTTATTCTCCAATGAAAATCAGTTTCGCAAGAAAGCTCTTTCTCGTTTTAAAAGTGAAAGTGAAGTCTTTAAACCTCGAAAATTGCCTGTTTTCTAGTTTTCCTTTCAGCGTTCAAGCGAGAAACCTAGAGTGAAGTATGATCGCGTTTTTCAAGTTGTGAGAGAACGAATAATCTCCATAAGTTAAAAAAAAAAAAAAAAAAATAACGAACCCGAAAAAAAGAAGATCAAAAAAAAAGGAAAAACGCATATAATTTAAAAAGATAATAAATTGAGAAACGACTGAACTCAGAAAGTACACCGCACTAAAACATCAAAGGTACTTTTTTTTATATAGTGTGNCATTTTTGAGTTGCCCACAAGTCTCTGTTCGGCAAAACGAGGATAAGTGCGAAGCTACTGTTATGAAAGTGTTTTTTTATTCTCCAATGAAAATCAGTTTCGCAAGAAAGCTCTTTCTCGTTTTAAAAGTGAAAGTGAAGTCTTTAAACCTCGAAAATTGCCTGTTTTCTAGTTTTCCTTTCAGCGTTCAAGCGAGAAACCTAGAGTGAAGTATGATCGCGTTTTTCAAGTTGTGAGAGAACGAATAATCTCCATAAGTTAAAAAAAAAAAAAAAAAAATTACGTACTCGTAAAATAAAAGATCAGAAAAAAAGGTAAAACGCATCTAATTTCAATAGATTATAAATTGAGTAACGACTGCACTCAGAAAGTTCACCGCAATCAAACATCCGAGGTTCTTTATTATATCTAGTGTGACTTCACTCGGTGTGTAACAAACGCAGACTGTACACTGGCAGGTAATCGAGGTAAACATTCTCGTGAAATGCTTAAACAGATTCCTTATCTCTAAACTAGGCTTTTGAATGACTTAAAGTTCAGGGATAGGGAATCTGTTAAAGCATTCACAACAAGGTTAACCTCTGTCACTTACCTGCCAGTCTGGAAGTCTGCAGTCCACGTTTGTCGCACACCGGACTTCACTCACCACCATATAAGTGGACACGTTGATCAAGATGTATGAAAAAATTATTTAATACGACTATCTTTGCATTTTTTGCCCAATTGAAAAGCTTCTTTTCTTTAAATCGTTTCACGACCGAGTCAAAATTTTGTTGACAAATGGCAGTAACACCTGTTACAGTTTTCAAACTGTTGTTGACAGCCTTTTTAGTAAACTTTTTAAAAGCTTAGCAAATAAACAGCGTGTTTATGAGAAGTCATGCATTCTGGAAATAGAAAACTAGAAAAATAATAACTACGAGACAATTTAAACCTCTTAGAGATTTTTAAGACGACTTAAGGGACTTAATTAAGGTCCCGGAGTAGGCCTCTTTTTGCCAAAAAAGTCTTTGATTTCGTTCAAACAAATCTTTTTCTGAATAAGTAGCCTTCCTTCTGGATAATATAAACTATATGTGTGTTACTAAACGACGACGTTTTGTAAACCAGTCAATCAACAGTTAGATAAAAACCTCTGCAAACTGTGACGTAAAAATTAAATATGGTCAAGGCAAGTAGAAATGATGCGTACTACTTTAAGCGTCAATATTCAACAATAGCCAGATAGTTGAAAATGACAAATTCACCATTCGGAGCGCTCGCTTTACTTGTGTTCTGTTATATTATGATATATTTTTGGCAAATTTACAAGGACTCAGCCTGTACAACTATTGAATTATGGTTTCACTTGGGAGGATTGCTAAGCCTCGCAATGACGTCACAAGTTGCACATGGGACGAGGGTTTGCATGGGTGGTTACGATTGGTTCGTGTGTGGAAAGTAAAACTGTCGTTATGACATGTTACAAGGTTTCAAGTGTTTTCTCTGAGGCCGGCAGTTTTTGTTACTAATTTTGCCCTCGAGCCAAATACCTTACCATCTGTTAAATATAGTTTCACAGCATTACCTGAACTGTTCTTTAAAAACTCTTTGTATGACATGTAGTCTTCCTCTGAAATAATGGTTCTAAGTTTAACCTCCCCGAGGTTTAGCTTTTCGAGAACCTCTGCCGTTACAAGCGTAGCCTGAACCACTTCATTAAGATGCCCTGTCCGGTACTCCCCCCACAATTCCTCAAGAACTTCTAAAGAACTGCAGGAGACTGTTACGATCAAGCTGCCTAGTCTGTAGTCATGAACGTCAACTCCAAGTTTTGATTTCAGATATTCAAACAATTGATGAAATGATTCTCTGAATGAACAAACAACAGACCAGAAGTCAAGAACTTTTTCACGATTCCTTTGACTTCCTTGGAACTCCATGCTTGCGGATGGAGTGGCCTCTACTGATGGCTGCTCTGGGGATATCGGAATTCGCGTCTCGTCATTTTTAGATGGCAGATAGACGCCTTGTGCTCGTGGGGCTGCAAAGGGTAAGGGACGTACAGAAGACTCACTTCTTTCAACAACCTTTTCTGCAAGGACGTGAATATTCATGAGCATTAATATTTGGTCTTGATTCATTTTCATCTGCTTGACCACTTCTGTTAGCTCTTCTACTTTGTCTTTAGTCTCCATTTCTTTTTTGTACCATAACCGAAGTTGCAAGACATTTTCTTGTGCATCTGGTGTTAGTGGTTCATGGAAAAAGCTTTCGATGGACTTCTTCCACTCATCTCTCTTTGCACTACTTATGCCGCTAGCAAGTCTTAATAGTGCCTCACTAATTTCCATCCAAAGCTTCTCAAAATCAGCATTTGTCATCTCCATGCTGTGGTTGTGACCATAAATTTTGTTACGGTAAAATTTAATTCTAACTAAGTCTGCCTCAAGACTGTGATCAGTGCTGTTAGGCAAAATGTCCCATCCGGTAGCCGGAGGAGTGAGGCTGCATATTGCTCGAAGCAATTTACAAAGTAAACTGATATCAAAATCGGTCGATTTTCCACACGTCCCTGGCCCACTTGGGTTGTAAAGGCAGTTCCATTCGGGTTGGGTGAGGACTCTGTTTCTTCTAAGAGTTTGGAGCTGCGTCTTTATTACAGGGTTACTAAGCACAGCTGGAAGGTTGGGTGGGGGATGGATACTGTCAAACACCTCCCTTAAAAGTGCGAGACCTCCACGCATCAGAAGCCGTGTCAATCGCTGAAAATTTGCCTTTTCATCTGTTGTACATAACGCTTCATCTGCAGCAGATGGTGTTGTACCTGTAGCCATTTTCTTTGCAAGCCTCCCAGGTGGCACTAAAGAAATAAATAACAGTAAAAACGTGTTACTTCAACTTACATTAACTGATTTTAAAAATAAGAAAGTCATTTAAATATGCTGGCGATTAAATATTGCCAGATTGCGTCATCTTATTGGGTAGATTCCTCTTCAGGGACGTAGACAAAATAAATGAATGCATGGTTGAATGCAAACAACACTGTAACAGTGATTAACAACATATTAAAGTAAAAGGAAAAGGCATAGGCGTACGGGCAATGTTTTGCCAGAGGGGGCCGTAAACCATTTGCTCAAAAAATTATCGCAGGTTGCCCAAATTTTTACGAAACAGTCGTCTACGAAAAAAAGCGAGGGCCATACTTTGCAACAACATAGGGCATACTGGCATATGAAGGTGGCTAGATACAGTTTTTCAGGGTCAATACCTTCCAAGTTTGATCGTAAACTATGTCGCCATTAACAAACATTTTGAAAAATTCCCACCAGTGGTATTAGATAAAGATGAAATTTGTCATGATCAGGGTTGCAATGACATCCGATTGGAATTGTTGTAGCAACAAAATGACGCCATTACTTACCGGGAACTGTTCTTACAAAATTGTTCACCGGAGCTTTTTTCTCCAATACGGTCGCCTCGTGAAGTTAAAGCGGAATCTGTAAAGGACGGAAAACAGGTCAAACCTCTTGCATAGATGTAAGTGGTCAGAGGCGAACAAAATGTCCCTGCTACTCCAATGGTAAACCTTGCTCTATCCTCTGTTCATGTTTCAACTGTGAAAATAGATATGGAATAAGGGTTACTCACAGCACAGACGATTGTAAGGCAGAGAAAAAGAAGAGAATAACTTCTACACCACCATCATTGAAGAGGCGGCGAACAGCAGCTATCCTGGAGGAGGAGGGATCTGATTTGCAGCCCGGACCATGGACACTCGAAGAAAGCTGTCTGTTAGACTCCGTTGAGTCATTCATTTTGAGCACGTGTGTTATCCCAAGTTACAGAAATATATCCATATTGTATAATTTTGTGAGCAAGAGTCTGCGTGGAAATAATACACACTTTACAGTGACCTCTAAAACAGAGAGGCAAATTCAAGGAAAATTGGAATTTGTAAGAAAAAAACATTTAGCTCTAAAGAATCTTTACTATGGTATTTCAGTTCTTGATAACCAGGGGAACTCGGACTGATTGTTCTATTACCGTATCAAATGGTACCATCCACAAGAGAAATATACTAAACATTGAGCAATCTTGACTTCGGCCGTTATATTTAGAAAAAAAATAGCTTTTGAAACAATTTACAGTGTATTAAGAATCCAAATAATAATTTTAAAGGCTTATTGTGTGAAAGTCATATTATTCTTGTAAGGCAACAAAATCACGCGAGGATGTGATGGGCAATGGCAACACACCCCTTAATTGTCTGTATAGTAGTCAGTTGCGTAGTAAAATAAAGTCACCTTTCAGATCACTCAGTCTTTCAGTCAGATCGGGGCTAGCCAACAGTTTGATCTGCTAACCAATAAACTTCGTTGATCATACATTGTGGTCTATGTTTCCATCTGATTGAATATAAAGTGGAAACTGTTAGTATAGATTATCAAAAAAATGCCATTATAAAATGGAGAATAGCTGGATGATTCGTTCTATACTCTCTATCGACAAGCAAAAGTCATGATAGCTAACTTTGTTCAATCAGGACTTGTGATTTTGGAAACAACAACTTCATCATCATCATCTTCTTCTTTGTCATCCTCTCCTTTTTCTTCTTTATTTATGTTTATTTTGTTTTACCCCCTGAAAACAGCAACCGTGTTTAACATTTACTCTTACAAATAGGGTATTTCAATTTCAATTATTTTTTTGTGTTTAATTATACCAACTGTTCGCTGAAATATGCTCGTTTCAATGATTCAGTTAGGTCAGACGCCGCTCTACGGATAATCGCCCAAGAAATACATACATCTTTATTTCACATTTACCCACTAATGCCTACAACGGACACTGGTTTCTTGCCCTATCGACATATTGTCATAGAGTCAACCGTTCTAGGGTGTGCATGAGTAAACCAAGATAAACATGGTATACAGAATACTAGAGTTTACATGGGTAAACAGAATATTGCAGAGTAGAACTAAACAGGAGATTTAACTATTATTCCACGAGTGCGCGTATGCAATGAGATGGTTGTAGGCAACCAGGCGCGTAGCGACGAGTTTGCTATAATAATGTCATATCCAACAAGCGCAAGTAGAGTAATTGTTTTACTGAAAACGCCCTCAAAATATCGAGAATTCGTTTTATTTGTAAGAACAACAGTTAAGGTCTCAGGAATATCTTGCCATGCCGGGACAGCATATGCAAGTATAAATGATCTCACAGAGCACTTATATTAATTATTGGTAATATTGCTGCCAGCTACACCAGCTCTTTTAAGCAAAATTAAGGAATACAATCATTTGGCGGCTTTACCATAAATATAATCAATGTGGTAGTTCCATGTAAGATCAAGCCTAATTTTTACACCAAGTTTTTTACATGTCGAAACACGCCGCTCTAACTAATGGTTTCCAAAGCAAATAGGCTGTATGGTATTATTGGGATATTTCATGAAATTTATAACCATTTCTCTATGATTTAACTTCATCTTAATATGCTCATTAAAAAAATGCGCCTGTCTCTAACAAGCAAAATTCAAATCGCTAATGGAAACTGTAGGACGTATCTAGTATTGAGTCCATTTATCTAAATTGAGAACAGGGGCACGCCCATCTTATTTTTAGTTCCTTGGGGTATGTCACCATGGGTGTGTTTCCACTCAGACAAGATATTACATATACACACAGCTTGGGTTCTATTGGTCACAAAAGACCGACTTAATCCAATCAGATAGCACAGGTTCCAAACCAAGAAGTGGAGTTCGTCGATAAGTATATGCTATGTGGTGGTCTTGAGAAGAATTGTCCGCTAATATACAGAATGACTTTGGTAAACATGGGTAAACAGAATAAACAAGGGTATACAGGGTATACAGAGACACTAGAGTTAACATGGGTACACAGGATATATATAGCGGTATACAGAGTATACAGTATTACTACGGTAAACGTGTACACAAGATATATAGGGGTATACAGGGTATACAGTATTACTAGGGTAAACATGGGTAAACAGGTTATGTAGGGGTTTACAGGGTATACAGTATTACTAGGGTAAACATGGATAAACAGGTTGTATAGGGGTATACAGAGTATACAGTATTACTAGGGTAATCAAGGGTAAACAGGATATCTAGGGGTATACGGGGTATACAGTATTATTAGGGTAAACATGGGTAAACAGGATATATAGGGGTATACAGGGTATACACTGTTATTAGAGTAAACATGGGTAAACAGGTTATATAGGGGTTTACAGGGTATACAGTATTACTAGGGTAATCAAGGGTAAACAGGATATATAGGGGTATACAGGGTATACACTGTTATTAGGGTAAACATGGGTAAACAGGTTATATAGGGGTTTACAGGGTATGCAGTATTACTAGGGTAATCAAGGGTAAACAGGATATATAGGGGTATACAGGGTATACAGTATTATTAGGGTAAACATGGGTGCACAAGGTATATAGGGGTATACAGGGTATACAGTGTTACTAGGGTAATCAAGGGTAAACAGGGTATATAGGGGTTTACAGGGTATACAGTATTACTAGGGTAAACATGGGTACACAGAATATATAGGGGTATACAGGGTATACAGTATTACTAGGGTAAACATGGGTAAACAGGATATATAGGGGTATACAGGGTATACAGTATTACTAGGGTAATCAAGGGTAAACAGGTTATATAGGGGTATACAGGGTATACAGTATTACAGGGTAATCAAGGGTAAACAGGATATATAGGGTTATACAGGGTCTACAATATTACTAGGGTAAACATTGGTAAACAGGATATATAGGGATATAAAGGGTATACAGTATTACTAGGGTAAACATGGGTACACAGAATATATAGGGGTATACAGGGTATACAGTATTACTAGGGTAAACATGGGTACACAGAATATATAGGGTTATACAGGGTATACAGTGTTATTAGGGTAAACATGGGTAAAGAGGTTATATAGGGGTTTACAGGGTATACAGTATTACTAGGGTAATCAAGGGTAAACAGGATATATAGGGGTATACAGGGTATACAGTATTACTAGGGTAAACATGGGTAAACAGGTTATGTAGGGGTTTACAGGGTATACAGTATTACTAGGGTAAACATGGATAAACAGGTTGTATAGGGGTATACAGAGTATACAGTATTACTAGGGTAATCAAGGGTAAACAGGATATCTAGGGGTATACAGGGTATACAGTATTATTAGGGTAAACATGGGTAAACAGGATATATAGGGGTATACAGGGTATACACTGTTATTAGAGTAAACATGGGTAAACAGGTTATATAGGGGTTTACAGGGTATACAGTATTACTAGGGTAATCAAGGGTAAACAGGATATATAGGGGTATACAGGGTATACAGTATTACTAGGGTAAACATGGGTAAACAGGATATATAGGGGTATACAGGGTATACAGTATTACTAGGGTAAACATGGGTAAACAGGATATATAGGGGTATACAGGGTATACAGTATTACTAGGGTAAACATGGGTACACAGGATATATAGGGGTATACAGGGTATACAGTATTACTAGGGTAAACATGGGTACACAGGATATATAGGGGTATACAGGGTATACAGTATTACTAGGGTAAACATGGGTACACAGGATATATAGGGGTATACAGGGTATACAGTATTACTAGGGTAAACATGGGTACACAGGATATATAGGGGTATACAGGGTATACAGTATTACTAGGGTAAACATGGGTACACAGGATATATAGGGGTATACAGGGTATACAGTATTACTAGGGTAAACATGGGTACACAGGATATATAGGGGTATACAGGGTATACAGTATTACTAGGGTAATCAAGGGTAAACAGGATATATAGGGGTATACAGGGTATACAGTATTACTAGGGTAAACATGGGTAAACAGGTTATATAGGGGTATACAGGGTATACAGTATTACTAGGGTAATCAAGGGTAAACAGGTTATATAGGGGTATACAGGGTGTACTGTATTACTAGGGTAAACATGGGTACACATAAGATATATAGGGGTATACAATATCGCACTAATATATTAGGGAGTCTATATGGAGACTGCCATGAATTACTTGCCGACATTTCGGTCTACTTTAGCAAATTAGCGAATAATTTTTAGACCGTTCGATAGATTCTTTTTAAAAAATTAATTCTTCTCGTAATTCAAACCGAGATTGAGAATTAGTCAGCCTCTTCTTCATTTTCAGACCTATTGCTAATCCTATCTGTCGTACACTGTTGAAACTTCCTTCACTCCGACACTAGCACAGGGTCTGAATGGCCATGTCAGCATTTCTAGGAGTGGAGATGACTCTAGAAAGTTATGCGGAAGTTTTTTTTGGAAGTGGCGAATTCCAGCTAGTGCGCGCAGTACAGTGCCCAACAATAAAAAAACTACAAATATATAAATCAACATTTGATACGCTTCCCTAATAACCAGAAACTCATCACGTGGTAGTTAACCACTGTCTCGTGTGAATGTAACTGGATTATTACGCCAACTTCTGGTTAAAATAGAAAATATTTCTCTCTTCAAAATGATAAAAAAGCATGGAAATGTCTTTAAAAACTGGCTTTGTCCAAATTTTCTCTTGTTGCCCAAAATTTGCGGAGGGGGGGGGGGCTGCAGCCCCCTCGTCCCCCCGGCCCGTACGCCTATGGGAAAAGGGGTTAACGTTTTTCCTGAACATGGCATGAAAAAAATGCTTATTCCCACCCACTAACCTGCTTCATTAAGCAGTATTAGGAGATCCATAGCATAAGGAGGCTTATTTGGGCGCCCTCAGGGAAAAATGCCAGTGCAAACTTGTAATCTATAAACTTCGCAATTAGTTAATTTTTTGTTCAGGGTAATTGTAGTTAACTGTACTGCCTAAGAAATTAGAGTCTAAATTTTTTTTCAATCCAGAAACTAAAGTATAACATCTCATGGACAATTGTCGATATAGTCTCGTAGGTGATTATGTTAAGTGTTGTTCCGTTTCGTTCTGTATGAATGAATAGACCCTCAATTATGAGTAATGCCATTTATCTGTCGTCAGCACAGATGACGGATTAAGTACATGTTCTTGTGAGTCCTCTGTGATTAAGACATATGATTGCAATATGAATAACACCCAGCTTTAATCAAAGAAGGCGTGTACGTCTACAAAGCTATCCTGCTAAAATACCAGCGACTGTGCACAAAGAACTCATTTGCAAGTAACAAGTTTACACAGACATACACTAAATGTTATAAATAACACTTTGAATTGATGAGAAGCAAAGGATCAATTTTAGCCATTAATTGGCAGGGCAAGAAAATCAACTTTTTAGTTTAAAATGTTAAGAACTCAATGTTAATATAACTATTTATACGTAAGCTTATGATAAGTGTTGTCGCATCAAGTATATATGCTAATTACATACCCTTTTGATTATTCTCACATGCTTAGAAGATTTGAATAGACTCGATGCCCAATTTCTCCTTGAAACCAAAGTTTACACGCGATCTTGAATATGACGAGTTGCGAAGGAAAGCATGTACACCAGCGTTACGGAACCTGTTATGATTTAAAGTGGGACGAAGAAAGTCCGCAGATTACACCTCCTCCACCTTCTGGTTTTCGAATCCGATGAACTCTAGAATGAAATCTGTAAAACATTCAAACTTTCAGCAAATTTTTTTCAAAAAAAAAAATTGTCGTTGTATAAATCTTTGAAAACCAAATCACCTCAGTTTCTAAACAGTGCATATGCCAGGAGTTTAGAAGCAAGTTTCCTTTTCACGGGCCTGAAAAGCAACAACCAGGGATCCACAACCACTTCCACCTTGGTGTATCATGGAATATGATTCACTTGCGAAATCTTCAAATTCGATACTTAAACTGTAAGTAAGAAGTGAAATTTAAACATGGTTTTCATCCTTCATAATGTCCTACACTTGAGTGCGGGTTAACTTCTCAATGGGCTAAAAATCGGTCAGTTCTAACGGACCTTGTTCGCCATGTCTTCTTAGCGGTGTGGAAAGCTCCAGAAAATTGTCTTTCCCAGAGTCCTCAGAGCCACGGCCATGCTAATGCCGCTTCGACAAAATGTGTCCAAACTTGGCGTTTGTCACGCGTTCGTCGGTCATGCAATGTAAACAGAGTTTCAGTTGATAACATAGAATTCGAAAACAATTGACAGTGTATTATAAAGCAATTATTATTGAGAATTCTGTAGTCGGCTACTGCTATTTTTAGCCTGAGCCACAGACGAAACTAAACTCTAGTCAAGGTCGTCTACAAAACAGCGCCCAAATCCTTGTTCTAGGCCCCCACCTGTGTACCAGGATTTGCGTACACGCTATAATTGACCTCAGTTAAAAAACCATGGTCGATTTGCCCATCCGATAATTCGTAAACAAATTATCGTAACGTCTGCGAAGCAAACGGACTCAACGTTGAGTCCGTTTGCTTCGCAGACGTTGCTAACTGGGCTTAACGCAGGCTACCCTTCTTTCTCTAGGGTAACAAGACAAAACTCATAAGAGAAATATAAAGAGGCTTCTAGCACTTTAGCCTGTTCCAGGCGTTCAGATAGCGCGGCGGTCAGATGGTGGGGAGCGGGTTAAATTGTACAATTTTTTTTCTTCGTGAATTTTTCTCCCTCGCTGTACTATCTGAACGCCTGAAACAGGCTACTAATAATTTTCAGATGCAACTTGTCTTCCTTCCTGGATGCAAGCGTGAGCTGTGTTTTCACTCCATTAGTATCTTACAGAAAATGAAAATGCCCCTTTAAATCCTAAGACCTGTAAATAAAACGTGCAGGAAATTTTTCTCATAACCTTGTAAAAGTTCTCTCGGTGTCTTACTCGGAGGTTTTGCATGCAAGCTAATACGGAAGTTCGTCTATATTTTAAAAAGGAAAATGATAAAACCTTGTTGAAAATACAGATATCCTTATCTTTACCATACAATTTTCCTCACATCACCAAAAGTTAAGGTAATCGAGTGTAACCAGACATCGTTCAAAAAGTGAAAATGAATTTATTTTCCTCTTATTAATTGGCGGTTGTAATTATTAATGTCGTTTAGTGTATCGGTAGTCGGCTCTAGTCATAACTACGTTCTCATTATTGCGTTAGTTTATCAGTAGTCTCTATCTAGTCCATTTTAGTTTATCAGGTCTCTAGTCACTTTTTAGTAGTATTTATTTCCAGAAAGCATGACTCTCTTAGATTAGCATACAGCTACCCGTAGGCATGTTAAAATTGTTCTTCGTTCTTAAAAACAAATAAAATGTATGTATGTGTGTATGTAGAATCATTCTAACTGGTGCTAGCTAATGTTAGGGAGAATATAGCTATTTTTGTTGATTTGTAATATGTTTTTCCAGATTAACCGTAAGGCGTTTTCAACTTAGTTTCTAGTAAGGGATTTGGTAATTGTAGGTTATTTTAAGGTGTTTCGATACAGTTTTTCAAAGGCCATACCGATATTTTTCAATCGCCTTAAAAGTAGTTTTTACCTTGTCCGATCGCTATAAAATTTTCACCAGTAATTGGCTATGGATTGAAATTTGTGAAAATGTAGTTTTAAGTAAAATCGATATTACTATGACAACAGTAAACAAAAAACTTTGAAATTGATAAAAGCCGAATTTTGTGTGATCTAGACCTGCTGCTGAAAGTCCAACTCTAGGAACTTAAAGTTTGGTGTTTAGCAAACAATCTCCGTAAGAAGTAAAAAATTCTGTA
>CALNXI010000796.1:62581-65081 GCA_942486025.1 Porites evermanni
CACTTTGTACATAGACGCTGTTTTGCTGACCTGGCTAGGTCTTTGTCTCAGTACTTTTACTTTCTAAAATAGCAACAGTAACAAAAGATTTCAGGTTTAAAATAGAATTTGTATTTAGTTTTCATCTAGCTCTAGGTGATTTCTGTTTATATTTCTATTGTATTCTTTTGTCTTCAATGGTTGTAAAAATCATATATAAGTAAGTTAGTTTTTACTGATTGTCGATTATTTCGCCGTGTCCTACCAGAGTTATTGCTGTTGATCCGCCGAAGAATAAACGCTATTAGAACCAAGTTTTGTTCTGTTTTATCTACTGCTGTACCAGTTAGTGGTCTGATCCCGGACCTCGAGAGAAGTGACGGCTCTTCCCCGCAAGCGAGTTACCATTTGAGTCTAGTTTTCCCCAGTTTTATCGTGAGTCAAGCACCGAGTTTCCGTTGAGCCTTAAATTCGTTTAAAAGTGGAAAAACCTTCCGTCACACTAACAAGTCACCAAAAACTCAGTTTTAGAGGCCGTCAAATTGAGAGCTGCAATTGTCCAATGGAAAGGGCTTATAACGACGTCATAGTCACACACAAAAATAGCTTAAGATATAAAATTCGTACACATTTATGTCATATATGAGTTAACGGAATTAACGGTGAGACATGATTTTTTAGATATTTTTTCATATTGATGCTTGTGAAAACAGCTGACCGAGCTTTGCGGCGCCACTTGCACTTTTCCACCCCACTGCGAAACGACGTTTAAACTAACAGTGGCGCCTCGAAACTACGTTTGTTTACTAAGGCTAGTTGTTTTTAAAATAGACGTTATCAATAGAGGGTAGAAAAGGGATTAAGTACGGGAGTCAATGCCGTCAGAGATAGCGTTAGTTAACTTAGTCGCAGTTGACCCTTCCAGGTTTTGTAATCTTCCTTGTGGTAGGACGTTCCCAGACCCCATCAGCTGTTCTTATTTTTTTTGGCCACATTTGCCTGAAATTTTATGACTGCTTAGTTACGCCCCAGGCAAATTCAGAAAACGTTGGACCTTGTGTATTTATTTTATAAGTGTCATACCAAAAAGTATGTAGAATATTTTCGTAATTTCTCTCTGCAAAGTGGATAAGTTCGTTCAGGGATAACTGTAGTGTAGTCCCTGAATAAGTTTGTAAACAAGCTCGTATGAATACAACCTGAAGCCTAATACAATCAACTCTCGCCTTGCAGGCACCCGGCTATAACGGACACTCCCTCGAGAACAACCGGGTTGCATGTGCATCAAATAGGAGGGATGGTGTATGATTAAAGAGAACGCCTTACTATTCAATTCTTACACGTTCCATGATGCCCTCTACATAATTTTTGTCATCCCTTTTAATAATAAAAATGACCACATCAGTTAACAACTAAGGTGAACGCGGGCTCTCTAATTGTTCCCTCGTTTCTTGTCTGCCATTCTCCTTGATTATCTTTATAATGTCAGTATGTTCATTATCAGATGTCGATTTGATTAAAATCAAGATCACCCCACCCAGCAGGAGCAAGGGTGGCGCAGTGGTGAGAGCACTCGCCTCCCACCACTGTGGCCCGATCGAATCCCAATGACGAAACCATATGTGAGATTAGTTTGTTGTTGGTTCTCTGCCTTGCTCCGACTTTTTTCCCCGGGTCCTCCCGATTTCCCCCTCCTAAAAACCAACACTTCCAAATTCCAATTCTATCTGGACACGGACCGACGTTTAAACGAGTTCATAAGAAAATTACCTTGCAGTGATTCACAATTACAAACAATCTAAACATTCATACTTGGATCCGAGGCTGAGGGGTATAAAACGAAAAAAAAAAAGGCTTTGAGATTATTTCATTTCTTTAGTTTTATTCCTCTCAGCCTCGGAGCCAAGTATGAAACTGGCCTGAACTTGCTCTTCATGCTCCTAGGACTTACATATTAAAGTGTAAAGTGCACCATACCGTCTGGGAATACTACGTCCTTAAACTTTGAACAGAAAGCTAGCGCTCTTTTACTCTTCCAGAGGGTGAACTTCCTTGTAATGCCCGTTACGAAAATGTGCTGGATTTGATGCTGGACAGGGTATGGTTTTTTACCTCTCTGTCCTAAACATTGTAAATAATTTCGTGCGAGTCTCACAAAGGCCCACCTAATTAAAAACAGGGTTATTGCCTACACGATTGATTTTAGTTGGCTGGTGAGACTTTGTGTACTCCAGACACAAAAGTAATGACTAGCTGAACGTGAATTTTCTCTTTTGTAATTGCCAATAACTTAGTTTATAATTTAGAAAACACAAAACGGCCTGCTTTTTCACCTTCGTCCAAAACAGGGTAATATGATCAAGGGTGTTGTTCTAAACAGAGTATGTACAAGGGTTTTTTGTACTAAAAAAGGTCACGGTTTTCCCTCACAAGGTCGAGTACCCTCCGACGCGGCCCTTCTAAAATAATACGGAAGAACATAGGAGACAAGGGCAGCCTGTTATTTGTGCTTACTCTTTCA
>CALNXI010000796.1:70081-75081 GCA_942486025.1 Porites evermanni
GACGTTTGGTCATTTTTAATACTTTGAATGCTTTATTGCATTTTTAATCGCGAAATCATCCTTAATTTCTTTCACATGACAAATGCACCTTAATTTATAGTCCGGAAGCCAGGACCCTAAAAGAAGGGTTTCGTACAATGATCGGGTCAGAAAAGGTTTGATAGCGGATTTTGATAGAACAAGACCTGCTGATCAATGTCAGCTAGTTAGTAGAGTTGATTTGTGGTATAGATCACAAGTTAAGCGGCTATTTTAATAGGTCACTCCTTTAAATTCATGGAAACGAGGCTAAGATAGAAGACCACTGATAATGCGTAAATTAAACGTTTATTTTGACCTGAATCTACAAATATCGTTACACCTTTGTAGCAGGAATCTTAATCATGTTCAGATTGCTTAAATTGAGGTCACGTGACCGAACACGTGACAGCTACAAGGTCAAAAATGGTGTTTTATAGCTTTTACTAGCCTATTTTAACGTCTTCATTACCTTAAATGTGTTAATTATTCATAAATATTCTGATATTTTATACGTACTGTTGGTGCATTACACTTTAAGACAAATTGTAGCTTATTGAAACTGAAACAATAAAAGATTGACAATTTTTTTCCCATTTCCGGGTCAACATGAAAACGAGGCTCATTCCGGTAGCTTCTGTTTACGGCGTTATCTGCAATTGTTTATCAATAGAAACCTCTAATATCGTTACTTCTTAACAAATTATATCCCAATCATGCTCAAACATTGCAAAGCAAGGTCACGTGACCGAGCACGTGACCTCAGACAGGCCAAAAATTATATTTCAGTACCTTTGAGTACTAGAAAATGGCTATTAAATAAACAATAGCTGTTATTGTCCCAGGAGGTCATCTTCCGTAAATAAGACTGTTATTTATTGTAATTTATGGCTACATGACTTAATTCTACATTTTTTCGGGCCTTTTTGCATTATTGAGTTGTAGCTAAAAGCAGGAGCCGATCTGTTTAAGGCATCTACTGTATATTATACTTTAGTATACTTTAATAATAGATTTTGTGGTTAGAAATTGCGGGTATTCTGTAGTGTGTTAGCTCATTTTTGCAAGTGTCATCGTTACTTTTGTGGGAAACTGAAATGAGGCTGTAGCCTCTTTTTCAAGAATCTTCAAAACGAGGCTATATCATCCAACATGGCTGCCTCCATGGCCGAAGCAGTGCAATCTCTGTAAGTACATTTATAGAATAGCTGTATCTTACTTACTTCAACTAATACTTTTATAACATAAAAAAAACAACCTCAACAATCGACAATCGTTTTTCATGCCCCTTTAGAACACAATGTCAAACAATATTTCAAAATGTTTAGATTTGGTTGCCATATTCTTTTTTGCTTTGATTTTTTTTTTATGTGACACATTACTTTAAAATTCGTTATTAGATTATAGAATGGCTGATAAAGGTTCCTTTCCTGAGGGCTTCGCCATACCGTTACTTCCAAAATCGAGAAAAAGAAAACTGTCCCGTAGCACATTGTGTATTATTTGCCAGACTGACCGCCCAGGGGAACCACTTAGAAAGGCAAAGGAAGACTCTATTGAAAAAGCGATAAAGGCAACGGAACAGCGTCGTGACGAGGAAGTGCGGGCAAGGTTTGTGAGTCATGACGCCGACACGGGAATTCATTGGCACTCAACTTGTTATGCATCATACACAAGTGACCAAAATATTCGCTATAAAACGCCTAGCGATTCTTTACAGCATACAAGCCGGCAAAAGGAAGTCGACGTCATGTCTAGTAGGACTTTTCGTTCAGCAATGGCCCCAGTTGATTGGTCGAGGTGTTTCATTTGTAGAAATAAGACTCATAAAAAGAACAGAGATCTTATCAATCTATGTACATTCGAGGCCTGTGAAAGCATCCGAATAGCGGCTGAAAGAAAAGGAGATAGCTCTATGTTACACATTTTAAATGGTGTGAACGGAGACCTCATCGCAGCAGAGGCAAAGTACCATAAGAACTGTTTCGCTACTTATGTCAGTAAGAAAACCACGCTTAGCCTGCCCAACGGAGAAGCCCTAGATTCACCTCACGAAAGGGCTTTTCAAGACCTTGTATTTGATCTAGCTGCTGGTATCGAACAAGGCAGAGCATACGATATGATGTCTCTATTAAGCAAATATCAGGAAATTCTCACACAAAAAGGCGCTGATAGTCCGGAAAGTTACACCACTCAAAATCTAAAAATACGCTTGCAAAAGCATTTTTCCACTTCGATTGTCTTCCATCAGCCAGCCGACCGCAGTAAATCTGAACTTGTCTATGCAAGTACCGTTAACATTCAAGATGTTCTAAACGCATGGGCTGTATTTCAGAGCCCCGAAAATGGAAACGTAAGCGTCAACAACGGCAATGAAACACCACAGTCAAGTGAAATACGTCGTGTGGCAAGCTTAATCAAACAAGAGATAAAGAAATGTACAGGTATTAACACCAAACCACTAAATACTCAAGACGTCAGCATGGAGACCGCCAGACAACTCATCCCGGACTCTCTGTATTTACTAATCAAGCAGCTCGTGGTCTCAGATAAGCGGGCTAGACCCTCTAATGCGTTGAACCAGTCTACCGCAATTGAAGACGAACGACAAATCCTCAGTATCGCACAAGATATCATCCATTGCAATTCCAAGGGACGTGTTAAGCTTCCTAAGCACACCAGCTTAGCTATATGTGTTCATCATCTGACGACATCTAAGCGGCTTATCGAACTGCTAAACAGAATGGGACATTGCGTTTCCTACGATGAGATGCGTGCAGTGAATACAAGTATTGCAGAGGACGTTCTTGCCAAGGCTGAAGAGTTCGGTACTGTCATACCAACTGTAATAAAGGCTGGTTCGTTTGTACAGATTGCCGCCGACAATAATGATTTAAATGAGGAGACTATCGACGGGAAGAATACTACGCATGCAACCACCATGGTTATTTATCAGAACAGAACCTTTGGTCCAGATCCACCTCCCAACCCAGTAGAACAGAGACCAAAGCGACGTTCATTACAGGCAACGGGTACGGTGTACGACATCGAACAGTGTTCAGTTCGAGGAAGACGTCCAGCTGTAACTGATCACGTTGGCTCTGTTGACATGAAGTGGTATGATGATTTGAACAATGAAACAGGCACCGCTCGAAAAGCTGATTTCATCTGGACTCTTCTTCGGCTCTGTCCCAAGAAATTTGGAGAAGCTGTCGTTGCAGATGTTTTTGAAAAGCAATCAATTCCAAGTTGGGCAGGATTTAACGCCATTCTCTATCCTGAGATGCCAGTAGTGAGCAATATTGGCTACTGTCCAATGATCGATGGATCATCTAATGACTTTTCGACCATATACACAGTGCTGAAACATGCACAGAAGATAAGTGCCGCGATGGGTCAAGCCGACGCCGTGGTAACCTTTGACCTTGCCATATATAGCAAGGCAAAGGAAATACAGTGGAGATTTCCTAACGAGTTCTCCAACGTAGTGGTACGCATGGGCGGATTTCATGTTGTTCTGAACTTTCTTTCACTGTTAGGGAAGAAATTCGCTGATTCTGGACTTGATGACCTCTTGATTGAGTCAGGTGTATACGCTGCTGGTTCGACGTCCGCTTTAATGAAAGGGAAATCTTACAACCGAGGAATAAGGGCACACAAGCTCTGTTTAGAAGTGTTCTTCCGTCTCATGTGGGATGCTTTTATTCTCTGGTACGAGTCACGGGATGAAAAGATCCCAGAAGAACCCGTTTTGCACAAGATTGTGGACTGCGTTCGAGCGGTGGAGAGCGACAAAGAGAGCGCACGAGAGAGCGTGAGAAAGATAACAACAGATCTGACGGAAATTACGGATCTATTCGCCATCTTTAAATCAGAGAATCAAGAAAGGTCCAACCTATTTGCATTTTGGGATGAGTATTGCTCTATGGTCACTACCCTTTTACAGTTTCTAAAGGCAGAGAGAACCGGAAATTGGAAGTTGCATCTTTCCAGTACTGCAGCAATGTTACCTCAATTTTTTGCCATGGACAGGCAGAACTATGCTCGCTACCTACCTGTTTATCTCGCCGATATGCAGAAACTGGAACTAACTCACCCGGAAGTCTATAAGGAGTTTGCTGAGGGGAATCATTCCATAAGTCGTTCAGGGCAGCCCTTTTCACAAGTGTCCACTGACATGGCCCTGGAGCAGTCGATCAATGCTGACTCGAAATCAAGCGGAGGAGTGATCGGGATATCACAAAGTCCGTCGGCTCTTGAGCGGTGGTTTTTAACAATACACGAGCGAGCATCTATTACATCTGCTTTGAAAGCCATGTTCGGCCTTCAAGATGGGGAACAAGCATCGCACAAGGAAGCAGCTCCAAGAAGAGTTCGACGAGACGAAGAAGATGTCAAGAAGATGATCAGTTGTTTTTCTTCAGGCTTGATGACAAATCCTTTTAATCTCGATTCGGATGCGCTTCTCAACATTGCTACTGGAGTAGTTCTTCCGGAAGATGTTGCCCAGACCCTTGTTCACAGTACCGAGAAAGGCCGGCAGCAAATGAAAGCCTTCGTCGAGCAGCGTATTAATAGCAATGCCGTTGGTTTCTGGGAACCAATACCCAACATGAAGATCAAGACGTTCAGCAGCGCAAATAAGAAAATCCACGTCAAATCCAGCGACAAGCTTGTCACTGTTAACGCGGACAGGGACTTATTTGGCAGGCTCCTTATCGTATCAAACACGCGACAGATCTCTCTGAAAGATGTGCTAAGCTTTGAATTGTCTCCAGTACCATATTCACTCGCAAACGCAGATGGGAGTCTAAGAAAAGGGACAAAGAGCGTCCTATGCTCTCTTCTGGAGAAAGACGTTAACGTGGTTCAGCAACTAACAGCATTACCTAATCCAACTGTTGTTATCATCGACGGCATGGCTATCATACAAATGTCAAAATCTGCCGGAACAAGTACCTTTGGGGATCTTTCTGAAAAGT
>CALNXI010000796.1:77581-86566 GCA_942486025.1 Porites evermanni
CTTCCAGCGGTTTTCTCCCCTTTCTGATGGTTTGAAGATTATGCGCATGTCATTTTTCTCTCTCGAAAGGTGAGCCTAAAGAGCATCACCAACAATCAACGTATTCTCTGCGTAGTCACCTGTGTAAGTTTTTGCCTCACCAAATTTTATTTTCCATTTTGTTTCTGTCGGAGTTTTTGAAGGGACTCCAAGGACGAGCTGTTTAGGGTTTGAACTTTCATTAACATAGTTCTTGGTAAATTTGTACTCGTCAGGTGGCCTGAAAGCAAGAGCTACGTATTCACTTCCTATGTTTACCACTGGCCTGTCATCATGCTTTAGATCCAAAAGAAGCTGATAATTTCCAGTTGTTCCAAACACAATCCGTTTAGCTTCTGGAACTTTGATGCCTAGTGAATACCGCCATTTTTTCCCTTTATACAGTTTGTAGAGTCTTTGCTGCTTTTTTATAGAGAAGAACATAATGCGATTTGTCGTGTTTAAGCAAGTTTATATACTGATCAACGATGGTAATGAAGGAATTTTCAGGTAAATCCATAGAATATAATGTCCTGTTTAAACCGTCTCTGGGACCAAGATCTTCTTCTCTATGCAAAAAACTTATAATGAAGTCACCACAAAGACCAGGAATAGGTTCAGCTTTTAATGCAGTGGTGTCTAAATTATATTGAAATGGGACACTAGGAACAGGTCGGTCACCATATGGTTTGCCAAGCTTTCTCTTAATGGAGTTTAATGTATAGTCCCTAATGCATTCAAGTCCTTCACTTTCCAGGCTGGGAACCTGGTCGCATCCAAAATATTTTGTTTTTCGTTCAACCAAATACAGCTTCATCTCGCCTATATTTCCTGGTTTTGTGCGTTTCAATAT
Source organism: Porites evermanni (assembly GCA_942486025.1). Classification (NCBI taxonomy): domain Eukaryota; kingdom Metazoa; phylum Cnidaria; class Anthozoa; order Scleractinia; family Poritidae; genus Porites; species Porites evermanni. The sequence continues at coordinate 78,453 of CALNXI010000796.1, forward strand.
GATCCTTCCAGTGTTCGTGTGTTGTTCGCCCTTCCAGTCTCTCAGGAAGGTCACCAATGTTTGTGTTTCCTCATCGTATGCTACTTCGCTTTTGTAATAACGTTCAAAGTTGGCATACCCACGATTAATCCTTTTTACGAGGTATATTTGCCCAAGCGTTGGGGAATCATCGATAATAGTGTGAGTAAAGTTGCGTTCATCGGATAGATAGATGATATATTTGTTGTTTCCGCCGTCGTTGTTTACTACACAGTTTTTGTCTTCTCCCATCACAATTACGTCATCGAATGGAGTCCCTGGAAATTGTGGTAGAAAAACTGACATTTAACTGATAAAATCAAAAATTCGGTTCATCAAGTGACTTGATAACTAAAAGTAGAATGGTCACTGTAGCGGGATAGAGCGATTTTTGTATGACTTTGAAAAATGGTTTCGGTAAGTGTTCGTTATTTGTTGTATTAGCCAATGGATCAAAACGTGGACTCTTCGTATTCCCGCTAAAGAAAACCCTACTTCAACATTGTGTTGCAGTATGACGTCAAGCGAAGTATCGATTGATTTCAAGAAAATTCTCGGGCATGGAGTTTTTCCACCCGAGCCTTTGCTCAACCAATAAAAAGCCACGCGCGTTTGTATCTGTTTGATAAACCAATTAAATCGCTCTATTTCCGTTCGTTTGTTGTTTCTGTTTTGTTCGCGCGTTTTCATTTCAAGGTCATACGAAAATCACTCAAACAAAGCCGACGTTTCAAATTAAGCTTCAATCATCGGAAAGATAAACGACTTAGCGCTAGAGATATCAGCTTCTCTATACCTCTACAGAGGCAACCTCTTTAACATCAGGAGTAAGATAAAACCTAGAATTTATGCACTTTACTACCCCCAACACAACACCACAGTAACTGTTTCTTTACTAAAAAATGACCCCACTTTCTACCTCATGAGATCAGTCGATTTGTAAAACTTTCAGTTATGGCAAATGTTGTCGAACATTTCGCGAAGATTCCCAATGGCGACCAATTTGTGTTAGTGCCATGCTAACAGTTGGTTTGCCTCTTTCTTTCTCTTTCTTTCAATAGTCGAATCATTTGAGTCTCATTTCATATAAGAGGAAATCGATGAAAACGTGAAGATCGTTTATTTAGAGTGTCTGATTTTAACTTGGGCAACAACTAGGAACAAATCCTGCTCTGACTTATAGCAAGGGTCTGTTCCAATGAAGTCAACTTCGGGACAAAAATTTCATCTCGAAGCGCCACCCAGTCAACCCGTCGTGTCATCTTGTCATCTTGTCATCTCGCCGATGCTTCATCTCAACTCGTCATTGCATCTGGTCATCTCGTCGTGTCGTACTGTCAACTGGTCGTCTCGTTCTGATGTCTCGTGTTTTCGTCTTTTCAACTTGCGTGCATTGACTCATTTGTTCTTCAACTCGTCATGTCGACCGTCAATTGGTCGTGTCACCCATATGGTAGCCATGTTGCTTAATGGTTATAGTATCCAGGTCCCCTCTTTAAAAACGCTAGAGAAAAGGGCGACGAGTTGATGGGCGACACGATCAGTTGACGGTCGAAACGACGAGATGACAGTAGACACGACGAGTTGAAGAACAAACGAGTCAATGGACGCTAGTAAAAACGAGATAACAAAGCGAGACGATGAGTTGACACTAAGACACGCCGGGATGACTAGATGAAATGACGAGTTGACACGCTGCATTGCAGAGATGACTAGAGCACACGACTGTATGACTGGGTGGCGCGTCGAGATGAATTTTTTGTTCAGACGTTTACGTCATACTTTGGACTCAACTGAAAAATATATTTAAGCCATACTGCCAGTATTCATTTGAAATTCTTTAGACAGTGCGCCGATTAGAGCGTCATGGTTAATCAACGGCTTACATCAAAAAGCTTGTCATGAAACCAACCACCTTAATCATTATTGTAACGTCAAATTACTTTATTATTCCCAGTAAGAAAATATAACACAAGGCCGATTAGCTAAGTTCGATCTGATACATACCATGAAATACATTCACACCAAATATGTTGCCGATATGCTTTTCCTTTACTGGAGAATATTCTGATTCTGAGTCCTTCATTCTCAAATGGAATTGAGTGTCATTGTCGATTATACGTTCTCTCATATCGAATTTCACACCGACGAAAATTTTTGGTGGACCCGTAGAATGCCCAGGGTTGGCCACGGGGGTAAACGTAAAGATTTTGGGGTTCATGCCTTGAAATGACAATGTATTGATTCCTTCACCAAGTGTTCCTGAAAAACAGTTCCAACCAGAACATGGTATTCCAGTAACCTGGACCAAGTCATCACCAGCACCAGTATAAAATTTATTGTAACCAGCTCAAGCAAGGCCTGCGTATTCACCAAACACAACGTTATCAGGGTTCTTCTGTTCTTCGTCGTTTTCTACCTCAGTGTCGATTCTAACTCCCCTGATGCTAAACTGCTCAGCAACCATGGCCGTGTTAGCAACAACGGTCACTCCCTTTCCTTCGGGATTAGTGACGTTTCCATAATAGTCGTAACCGAGTTCCACTATACCTTTGGGCTGGAAGAAGAAATTGCTGCCGTAGTTTGACTTGTCAAACATACGTTTCTTTCCCATTGTAAGGTACCCATTCTCTTTACCGGGCTTCATTGAAGCATTGAATACGAGATCTGTAATATCTTCAAACCCCCAAATACGTTGAGACTGATCGTTGCGCATCGCTACTATTAAATTTCCTTGATTAACTTCGTAAATGGTGTCAAATCCAGTGTTTTGATTAAATATGGGAGAGACTTGCTGGGTTATGTTAACTTGGTTTTGCAGATACTTTAAGGAACCTTCTTTCAGTTTCTGAATTGCATCAAGATGTTCGCCTATGGTGACATGCGGATTTGCAGAATTGATCAGGTCAATAATAATTGACGCAAGTGAAAGCACGCATCCTATAATTGCACCAACAGGACCTGCCACTGCAGCCAGAGTACTTCCAGCAGTTGCCAATGCCCCCACAACGAACGCTGTCACTCCAACGGCCCCGCTAGCAACTCCCAGTGATGCACTTGCAATATTTAAAGACCTGACTTCTGGTGGAGAATCTTTGTCATGGATTGTATTATGCAGTTGCCAGCCAGAAAATGCTACATTGGCGGCATCAAAGAATGGCCCACTTATGGTATCAACCCAGGTCAAACCGTTCGCCCACTTTTTGGCATTATTTAGACTCTTCACAAGATCATCATACCCTTGGGTGTTTCTCAGAAATGTGGTTACTTCGTTGTTAAAAACATTTGCAATTTTCTTCCTCAGTGCCTTAGAGCTGTCAATGATGTCATCTGCGTCATCTGCACTACCATAGACCACAGCTTCTGTTACTACTTTGTTGTACTCCTTGAATCCAGCGACTGTCTGATGAAATCCTTTGTGTTTTACCAACTGATAAATCAGTTCAGATGCAATGGGGGACACTGTTGCTTGTGTTGTATCGAAAACTGTAAGGGTTGCCCTAGCGATATTGAGTGTTTCCATTGCCGCCTCTTGCTCTCCTTGCTCCATTTGGAATATCGCAGCAATTATACCAGATCTCTACCAGATACCCGTTCCACCTACATACACTGATGTCAAGGATGATCCTGTGGCTAACATTCTAGTTGAATCAGCTCGTTTAAGGAAGTTATTCCCAATCTTTTTAAGCGCACTTGCTCTATATCGACTCCTTCCATCTACGTCCAACAAGTAGAAAAGGGACAGAGCACAGCAGAAGACCAGGAAGCGCAGTGTTACCATTTCTAAAACGATAGAAAGTTTGTTAGTGTGACAATACATTCTGGTAGAATCTTTAATTTGTCAAAAAAAGAGCAATTAAAGTAAGTTCCCTGAACCTTAACACTCAAGCCCTTAAGGTGAAATCTATCTTTTATGCAAGGTGATTACGGCTTGTCAAAGCTGGTAGTGACGTAAAAGATGTTTTATGACATATTGACCACTAAATTCGACAACATCGCACATCTACATTCAAGTTACGAGGATACAAAACAATAACACAGTAAATGATCTGACCCGTAGATAGCAAAGGCTAATTGATGCCGGTCTATATAATCAAGTTTTTTGAAATAGATATTTACCTTATCAATTTTTTATTAGATTCAAAACAAAAAGAAGTTTGAACTGATGAATATAGGATACAATAAAATAAAAAGAAAAAGAGACGAAGTGTATGTGATCCATTTTTCTGTGAAAAGAACACCGAAAAGACAGATTTTCTAATTTAGCTTTTTATCCTATAGTTTTCAAAACATTACGAATTTTGCGCCTTTAGAATGTCAAATAGTGTAATTTTAAGTTCTTCGTGACCGCTGTTTTTCGATGATGTTTTAAAGATCATAATGTAATTCGGTACGAAATTGTTTTCGAAACTGAAGATTATATCTCATACGGCTTGTACTTCGAGTAGGAGATTGGTAGAATTTTTTGGCAAACTGATGAGTATTACTAACAGCAAATAAACACTAAAAGGCACTATACTGAACAGTGTAGCTCTCGTCATACCTTGGTACTTACGTTATAAAGGAATATCCGGAAAGAAAAAAGGTATCGACGATATGAAGGTGAAAGAAAAGCTAAGATGTTAATTACTCGACAGCGTGTTAGCAGCAGAAAATAAAGTAGCAAGTTAAAAATTTTCTCATTCTGCACAACGGTATAAAGCCTTTTGCCTCCCTTACCATCTTGCTTATGAACTCTGACATCAATTGAAATCCTTTAAGTACCGACCTGTATCACAACCCTGTGTCCACTCTCTTCTTAATGTTAATAGTTTCAAGGCCATTAGCAAAGAGACTATTGTATATCCTTTAAAATGCTATCCTTGTCTTCACTAAATTATTTCTTATTGTCCTACTAGTTAATTTAAAATTGTACGTCGTAAATCTTATGTATGAGATGATGGGTAGAAATTAATTTCTGTCCTTACCTACAGATTCGTTGGCTGTAGCCCTGTTTTTGACTTTCCGACTGAGAAGTCTAGTAAAATAACGAGGTAAAATCATTACGTAATCTAAAAATGTCCATGACTAGCATGATCTTATTGGTCGAAATTTCATGATGTAATCTCTTCCGAGCTTTTTTGATCAACTAATGAAGCATATAATAACGAAAATAGTAATAATAATAAAAATAATGATGACGTTAACTGATGATAATAATTATGATAATGACAATGAAAATGATAATGATAATGATAAAGTAATATTGATAACAACGATATTAACATGTGCGTTTCTTTCGCCTTAAATGTCACACAAAAATAACTAAAGTTTTGGAAAACATTCCTTTTGTTAACACTGACCATATGATGTCGTCTCTCGAAACACTAGGCCATCTTTTTAAAACTACTGAATAGATATCCTATTAGCTGATAACGCTGTAACGATATTTAAGTGTTCAAAGTCACTGTAATAAGCCCACTCCCTTAACCCTGTCTTACTGGTGGTGTGGGACTTATAGCTGGTATGCTCCCTCATCCCTTTTCAATATAAATAGTTGTGTGTTCGCTTGAACTGAACTCTTTTAAAAAAAAAAATCAGTGTATTGGTCACCATCTTGGCCGCCTTGACATGTGGTTACAAACCAAGAACATCGTCCCAATTTATACCTAATGATCACGAGTTTTGAGACTAAGGTGGCCGAAAGCAACGAAAAGTGCCAACTATTGTTACTATTGCAACTATTTGGACTATTTCTAGTGTAATGAATTTCTTTCGTAATGAAGAATAAAAACGTAGCCTCGATTCGAATATAGAGAAAATTCAAAATATAAGGCTAAAAGAATGTTTCTTTTCTCGTTATCATCGTAGAACATTTAATAACAAAAAGAACACATAGCCACTGATATGAATATCTAAATATGCTGGAAGACTGGCTTATTTTTTTCTGAAAATCTCCACTCTCTGTCACTCATACCGCACTTGAAACTTGCTGAAACAACCGAAATATACGATACAAATTGGTCGTCATTAAATTTTTCTTTTACCAATGATGCTAGAGTCCTTCGAAATTTGTTCTTCTTGCATATTACATTTAATATTGCTGCCCACAGTCTTTCATTCGCTTCATTAGCTGCAGTACTGTGTAGGTCTGTCGTTTTCACCTTAGACCCCAATATCTGTTAGAAAAGGAGCTTTCAATCACCCTGTTTAATGCTACATTACACTACTTTATTTCTTTTCACTTACCTACATCAGCTCCATATCGTCGTCGCCTTGAATTGTATTTGACCGTCAAATGACATTTCAGGTAAAATAGTATTTGTCCCACCTTGTCTACGACAGTTGGTGCTCTATGGCGCCTTTGAAAAGCAGTCAGTGACCCAAAGACTGTACTAGTTAATTTATTAGAACTCTTAAACACTGAAGATTTTATACCGTTGTTTTGAAAATATATTTTTTTGTCAAACCATAGAAACTCAAAGCATTACAAAATAATACTTAAAATCAATTTTAAGAAATAACATAAACATAATTTAAAAATAAAGAACTATATGCCATTATATGGGACGAACGGGTCACTGTAGTTTAATAATCAGGCGACGAGTTCTTTAGTGAATTTTTGATTACGTTTTAAAATATAGGTATCAAATAAAGTATCAAAGTAAATACTTCTCGAGTTCAGTTTATTCGCTGACTTGTTCAGAAGACGATCAATGGCCAAATTTATACTACAGACGAATTATCCGGCTGCTATAAGACGGATAAATCGTCTGGATATAAATCCGGTATTTAAACGAATTCGCCCAAAATTCGACGTCTCGTTTGACAGCACGACTTTTAGACGGGCTGACACATAAATCAAGTGAAGACGAATTTAGGGCCAAAAATCGTCCGAACAACGGTTTTATTTCGACGATTTATCAGCCTCAAACGGATTAATTCGTCTCAGACGGATAATTCGTCTCTGGTATAAATTCGGCTATTCTGTGTTTTTGTTAAGTTGTTGGCCGTTTTTACGGATAATCTATCTTCAAAATCCGTCAAAATTGACGGAAAAACAGATGGATAAATTCAAGCGGATTGTCCATCCAAACGTGAGACCGTTACACTTTGAGATTAAGACGTATTCAACCAATCAATCAATAAACTTTATTTACCCTCGAATTTACAGTGTAGCACTGAAGTGCTAAAATAAATAATTATAATAAAAAGTTAATTCTATATAACAAATAAGCTAACTAACTACCTAGACAACTAACTTGCAATTATCATGATGTAGAGAGGTTTGCAGTTCCTGCCCTTTAAAGTAAATTATTGTTCCCAGTAGATATCAGTCGTCGAAAAGAAGTAAAATCAGAAATAGTGCGGTAATGGTCAGGAAGAGAATTCCAAGATGTTGCTGCCAAGTAACTAAAGGAATTGATACCATAAGAAGTGGTCAATGGTTTGGGCAAACAGAGCATATTATGTCCTCTTAAAAAATAGGTGCTAGAGCGTAAACGAAACATGTCTTTTAAATATCTTGGATAATCAGAAAAATGATGACATTTAAAAATAGTAAGAATCATGTTTTGAAAACGCTTGTCCTTAAGGTTTGCAGTTCCTGCCTTTTTAAGTAAATTATTGTACTCGAAGTTACAATCCTTGAAAATAAATCGAAGAATACGTTTGTTTAAAAGGTCCAGTTTATCAGAATCTTGTTTATTAGAGAAATGCCACACCATAGAACAATAATAAAAGTGAGGAAGTATAAATGTCTTAATATATAGATTTAGCCAGGGCTAAAAGCGAAGCTCCCATTAATAACTTTGTAATTTCAATCAAACAATAAACTTTTATTCCACAAATCAGTTCACTTTAGAGCACATTCATGTGACTTTTGTTTTGAGGGATAAAGGCTAAGTGATTTGAGAGAAAAATAATTTGCTAACAGTCCAAGAGTGCACCAAACCTTACATCGAGTTGACGGCCTTATGTACACCCAAAAAATAGCAATCATCTACGATCGCATTTAACGTCCATAATGGCTCTTGATCACAGTACATTAGGCCTGGAAAACAAATACTTGGAAAGCAAATCCGGCAGAATTTTTTCCGTTTGACAAGTTTGCTTTA